>CAUYPK010150247.1:0-34320 GCA_963574355.1 Loris lydekkerianus | reverse complement strand
TGTAAAAATACAAAGTGCTGGACATCCAGGGGGAGGTCCACATTAGGTGGACCTGAGGCAGAACCAAGAATCTCTATTTCTTTTTCTTTCTTTCTTTCTTTTCTTTTTACTTTACTTTTTTTTTTTTTTTTTTTTTTTTTTTAGAAAGTCTCACTTTGTCAACCTGGGTAGTGTGCTGTGGCATCATAGCTCACAGCAACCTCAAACTCCTGGCCTTAAGTGATCCTGCTTCCTTAGCCTCCCGAGTAGCTGGGACTACATGTGCCTGCCATGATTCCAAGCTAGTTTTTCTATTTTTAGGAGAGATGGGGGGTGGGGGGGTGGGTGTCTCACTTTTGCTCAGGCTGGTCTCGAACTCCTGAGCTCAGGTAATCCACCTGCCTCGGCCTCCCAGAGTGCTGGGATCACAGATCAGCCACACTCCTGGCCGAGCCTCTGTGTTTCTAACAATCTCACAGCTGATGCTAAGCTGCAGCTCCTCCGTTCACAATGGGGTTACAGGCTCATAAACCCACCTTAAATTGAGAATGTCATAAATTGAAAGTGCTTTTATTTTATTTATTTATTTATTTTTTTCTTTTGAGGCAGAGTCTTACTCTGTCGCCCTGGATAGAGTGCCGTAGCATCATAACTCACAGCAACCTCAAAATCCTGGGCTTAAGTGATCCTCTTGTCTCAAACTCCCTAGTAGCTGGGACTATTGTGCCCACTACAATGCCTGGCTAGTTTTTTCTACTTTAGTAGAGACAAGGTCTCACTCTTGCTCAGGCTGGTCCCGAACTCCTAACTGAGTTATTCTCCCGCCTTGGCCTCCTGAGTAGCTGGGACTACAGGCACCTGCCACACACCTGGCTAGATTTTCCCACTTGTAGTAGATACCGGGTCTAGTTCTTCTGAGTCTGGTCTGCCAACTCCTGCCATCTAGGCAATCCAACCTCCTTGGTCTCTTAGAGTGCCAAACTCTTGAGCTCAGGCAATCTACCTGTTTCGGCCTCCCAGAGTGTTAGGATTATAGGCATGAGCGATGATGGCACCTGGCCCTGAAAGTGCTTTTAATACACCTAATCTACTTAACATAACTTAGCCTGGCCTACCTTAAACACACTCAGAACACTTCCATTAGCAGGGTGTGGTGGCTCACACCTGTAATACTAGTACTCTGGGAGGCTGAAGCAGGTGGATTACTTGAGCTCAGGAGTTGGAGATCAGCCTGAGCAAGAGCAAGACCCCCATCGATACTAAAAATAGAACAATTAGCTGGCAGTTGTGGTGAGCACTTGTAGTCCCAGCTACTCAGGAAGCTGAGGCAAGAGGATCGCTTGAGCCCATAAGTTTGAAGTTGCTGTGAGCTATAATGCCACAGCACCCTACCCATGGCACAGAGTGAGAGACTCTGTCTCATAACAGAACACTTCCATTAGCCTAAAATTGGGCAAAAGCATCTCATAGAGTCTAGTTTATAACAGTGCTGAAGAGCTCATGTCACATATTGAGTAGTACCCTGAAAGTGAAAAACCGAATGGTTGCATGGAGTTTGGTTTCTACTGAATACATATCACTTTGGCATCAGAAGAGTCTCTACACCAGCGGTCTCAAACTTTGGAGAGCATCAGAACCCCCAGAGGGCTTATAAAAACCCAGAGTGCTGGACTTCCCCCTTCCCCAGAGATTCCCATTAAGTGGTCCGAGACAGGACCAAGCTGATCAAGAGCCATCTTGCTCAGTCACACATCATCCTGTTATAAATTTTGAATGTATCTATTGATAGAAACTTCACTCATAGCTAGATGATGACTTTTAAATCTCTAGTTATTGACATGGAAAGTACCTACAACATATTGTTCAATGAAAGAGGAAAAAAAAACCAATTTGCACAAATGCATGATACATGACAGCATCAAGAAAACACCTCAGGCCAGGTGTTATAGGTGGCGCACTCCTGTAATCTGAAAGCATCAGGAGGCAGGGGCAGGAGGATCATTTGAGACTGGAAGTTTGAGACCAGCTTGAGCAACATAGAGAGACTCTGTTTCTATCAAAACCAAACCAAAACCAAACCAAAACAAAAAAATCTAGCCAGATGTGACGTGATAGCACACGTATGTGGAGGCTGAGGTGGCAGGAGGGTGGTTTAAGGCAAGGAATTTGAGGTGGGAGTGCACTATGATAATGTCACTGAACTCTAGCCTTGGTGAGAGAGTAAGATTCTGTCTCAAAGAAAAAAAAGAAATAGGAGAAAGAAAGGAGAGGAGAGGGGAGGGGAGGGAAGAGGAGGGGAGAGGAGAGCACCTTCAAGTCACAGGTATTGGCCCAGGCTGTGCCCACAGGGGATAAGGGGGCTGCTGTGGTTTGGGAAAAGAGGGAGGGAGGGAGAAAGAAAGGGAGGGGAGGGAAGGGGGAAGTGTCGTCTCAGTGAAAGGCCACCATCAGACTGAGGTTCTTTGTAGTTTATCCTCTCCTTGTAAAAGTCCAACTCACAGCAGTTTTTCCAGACGAATGAGTCTTTCTCCTTTGTTGTATTTCACCAGAGAAAAAGGCGGGGGAGGAAAAGGGGGTCAGCAAGTGCTTGGGAATAATAGAAGGATGAGAGAAGGATCCCCAGTGCTATAAGCTGCCCCTGGCCAGTGCCAAATCAGCTTGTGAAGGAGGGTGGGAGCAGGAAAGTGGCACGGGGTGATTGCTCCCTTCCATAACGTCCAAATTTCACACAAAGCACAGCCAATGTGGACTCACATCCATCCACCTTCTTTTAGCTCATCTTGTGGCCACCTTGCCGCTGGTTTCTTGCACCAGTAGAAATGTTCCTACGTGGATGGGATCCACTTCCATCTCCTCTGCCCCTGGCCCCACTGACAGCTTCAACATGGGTGGCCCCCAAGCCCTCCCACTCCCAGGACTTCTTGGCCCAGCCCAACAGAAGGACAGGTGTCAGGTGTGCATAGCTGGGAGGAGAGGGAGTGGGGACTGCTTGGCTCAGTTACTTGTGTAAATCTTTTATTCTGGAATTAGAAACTCTGTGTGAAATAGGTGGGGGGGAGGGGACAGGGTAGGAATTCTGTCTAGAACCGCTGTTCTCAGGGTGGGGAATGAAGTCAGTTTGGGAGGTGGCAAGGCTGAGGGGCCTGAGTAACAAACAAAGGGAGGAGGTGAGCTGACATTAAAGGGATGGGGCTTAGATGGACCATCCAGGGTAGAGGTCAAGCATATGTGGGGAACAGAGGTAGCTACAGATGGCCCCTTGAGGCCACAGGAGTGCATGTTGTCACCCAGGCAGTGTGGGCAAGGCTGAGTGTGTGCAGAGTGATCAGAGCTCCAGAGCCAACAGCTGCTCCCAACGGGACCCTCTCAAGGCAGGAGTCTGCAGGAAGGTGTCAGAAGTCACATTTGTCAGGATGCATCTGGGTGTAAGGGGCAGAAACCTACTCATGCCCCCAAAGAGCTCTCAAAAGTGTTCACATCTCCCTAGTAAGACAGCTAGGGTCCTTTCCTCTTCTCAGAGAAGGTGGGGTAGCAGCAGGCCTTCAGGGCAGCCGGGAGCTCAGGGAGGCTGTGCTGTGTGTGGGGAGAATTAAATCAGACTGAGGTTGCCATTTTAATATGGTCTGAGTTTTATTAACCACAGACACCAGACAGTTCTGAAAATTAACCAAGATTCTCCTAATGGCTGGCAAGGCTGACTTGACAGAGTTCGGGTGAAGAGAATGATCAGAGGGTACACAGTTGCTGGGGCTGATTTAATGCTTTTGATGTCAGGTGCAGTGCCCAGTGCTTTACTGCAATCTTCTCACTTCATCCTTGCCACATCCCTGTGACATGTGTACTGCTCTTATCCCCACTTTGCAGATCAGGAGGCTGAGGCACAGAGTGGCAAGCCTAGTAAACGTTTACAGCTGCATAGCCTGGACCCATAACTTCCAATCCCTGCTGGGCTCAGCTTGCTCAGTTAGCCACTTGCCTGTAGAACCAGGGGCTGTCTGTGGGAGATGCATGGATGATGCTAAGCTGGCATTTACTGCTGGGCATGATGGTAAGCGCCTCTGTTGGTAGACATCCTGGGAAAACTCTCCTTGGAGCCTCAGCCCCCTTCTTTCAGCCACTTTGTAAGGAAACTTTTTTGGGTGTTTTTTTGTTTGTTTGTTTGCTTTGAGACAGAATCTTACTTTGTCACCCTGGTAGAGTGCTGCTCACAGCAACCTCAAACTCTTGGGCTTAAGGAAACTGTTTTCTTTTGGTCAAAATTAAATTATTGGAATCCGACATGCCTTAAATATAAGAGTCTGGTGCAGCCCGTTGCTTATGCCAGTTTCAACATCTGTGCAAAATGCCACATTTGAAAGAAAGCATGTGATTGGCTTTTAGCAGGATATTTCTAGAAAGATCAGAGGGTGACTTGCACTTGGCTGCCCCACCTTGAATGTCTCAGTGAGAACAAGGATTCCACCTCCCCAGCACCCAGCAGGAAAAGCCCCATGGCCATCTTACTTTGGTGACGGGTATGTGCTCAGTCTGGCTTCTCCCAGGACTGAACTGGGCAGAGCCAGTCCTCGTGATAGGCTGCCTGAAGGGTATTTGCCCTTGCTCCCCACTGCTGCCCCACCATCAGCACCAGGCAGCACCCTTTCTGGTGGGCAAAGGATCTGGGACTCTTTCCTCACCTTTGGGCTGGAGTGCCATGTGGTCCATAGGAGGACAGCGAGGCTAGGAGCAGTGAGGTCATTTGCCCACTGCCACACAGCTGGGGAGCTGGGGAGCTGGACAGCAACCACAGACAGTAGGAGCCCTTCAGAGAAGTGACTCTGCCGGGCCAAATAACTGGCCTGACGAGACGATTCGCATTTTCCACAAGCATCCCCAGAGACCCAGCTGTGCTCCGAGGGAGGACCACAGCTCCCGAGGGAGGACCACAGCTCCCTAGGGAGGTGGACAGGGTGGGACAGAGAGTTCTAGGAGAAAGATGCAGGGGTGTTGCTGAAGCACCTGCAGAGCCAGGAAGCTTCCTCAACGGCTTTCTCAGCTTCGAGTCCTAGGGAATATAGGGGTGGAGGATAATTAGGATATGGAGTAACTGAAGGATGTGGGCACTGATTTCAAGTGCACGTAATTGAAAAGTTTGACTGCTGGCCCACCGTGTTCTCAAACTGAAGTCGACCCTTTATAGTCAGGTGAATTGGTGCAGCAAGATTTGCTTTGTCACTGTGCCCCTGTTCAATCATGGATCTATGTGCGTTCCAGAGAAATAAAACCAGTAAGAGATACATATTAAGAAGTTTCTTCTTTTTTTTTTTTTGAGACAAAGTCTCACTCAGTCATCCTGGGCAGAATGCTGTGGTGTCATACCTCACAGCAACATCTAATTTCAGGGCTCAAGCAATACTTGTGCCTCAGTTTTTCTATTTTTAGTAGAGGTAGAGTCTTCCTCTTGCTCAGGCTGCTCTCGAACTCCTGAGCTCAAGCAATCCACCCACCTCAGCCTCTCAGAGTGCTAGGATTACAGGCATGAGCCACCTTGCCTAGCCTAACAGATTTCTTGCAAAGAATTGGCTTACGTGATGGTGGGGACTGGCCAGGAAAGTCCAAAATCCACATGGCATGCCACCAGAAAGGACAGGCTGAAACTCTTGGACATGGACCACAGCTGCAGTCCAGAAACAGAATTTCTTCTTTCTCTCCTCTTAAATTTCCCCAACTGATTGGCTGAGGCCTGCACAGATGATTTGGACTATCTCCCTACTCAGAATCAACCAACAATAGACTTTCATGATATCTGCAAAATGCCTTCACAGCAATAGGAAGATCAATGGTTGACTGACAGCGGGGTCTGAAATGTTTTGACTCCCAACAAATCTGACACCAAATGTGTAAGCATGTGTTTTCCTCCAGCCAACAACTAATATTCCAAGTCTCCAGATACAAACGGGATATCCCATAATCCAGTTGTAACACTTGAAACCCAGAGTTAACACAGATCCCACAAAATTGCCCCCATGTAAGGTGCTTGTCCTAAACCCCAAGAAACCACCCATATCTGATCAATTGGCTATAAAATGACTATTCTTATGACCCCTCCTCATGTTCAAAAATTTGCTAGAATGGCTCACAGAACTTAGAAAAACAGTTTACTTATTATCACTATTTATTATAAAGGATACAGCCCAGGAAGAGCCAAAGGGCAGAGAGGCGTAGGTCAAGATACTGGGGAAGGGAAGACCCTCCCAGAGCCTCCATATGCTCACCGACTCAGAAGCTCTCCAAACCTTGTAATTTAAGAGTTTTGAATGGAAGTTTCATCATGTAAACATGATTAATTACATCATTGCTCATTGGCGATTGAACTCTGTCTCTCCTCTCTGGCCACCACAGAGTTCTGGAGGTAGCTGAAAGTTCCAACTCTTTAATCACATGGTTGCTTCTTTTAGCAACAGCTTCCCCATCTTTGGAGCTATCTAAGGAGCCCACCAAGAGTCACCTCATTAAAGTAAGGTCTGGTTCAAAGGGCTTATGAACAATAAAAGATGCTCTTCTCATGGCCTTTGCTTAGAAAATTATAAGGGCTTTAGGAGGTCTGTGTCAGGAATGGGGGACAAACACCAAGTATCTGTGTGCTTTTACATGATGTGTTTTCTTTGCAAGCAGCGTCAAGCTGTGCACTTATGTATAATATGCAATTTTTGTAGTGTGCCTCAATAGGTAATTAAAAACCATGAGAGTACCAAACTTTGAGATTTTAGGGATTAGTTTTTTGATTTTTTTTTTTTTCTCATAACCTGAAGGGTTGAAAGAGAATTGAATGGGGATGGACCTTCTTTGCTGTCGAATAACGATTGGCATTGTATTACCATTGATGTTCAAGTCCACCTGCCAGGGCACACGGGTGAGGTTTTCAGTGGCCATTGCCAAGAGCATATCTCAAAAGCAGGATTCTAATCCTAGTCTCCTGACTCCATCCACCATGGCATTCCCTCTGTCCACAGAACAGCCAGGTGTGGTGGGGGCAGCCCCAGCCCTGCCCCTCTTCACCATGTCCTTCAGGCCTTGGTCTGAGTCTCTCCTAACTGTGGCTTCTGGCTCTGATTGCCTTTGACTTCTGGTAGGCTCCTACCTCCAGGCCTTGCAAGCAGCTGCATGCCCAGCTCAAGTCACGCTCTCCTACTGGGGTCCTGAACATAAAGGGCAGAGGGATTCTCCCTTTAGTTCTACAAGGCAGCAATGCACAGGCCCTCAAGGGCATGGGGATATTTGCAATGACATGTGTTTTTGCAAGGTGTTTGCTTAGAACCGCCAGGAAGACCATTTCAGTGACGTGCAGACAGTGTGAGGGTATGTGGTTAACACACACACACACACACACACACACACACACACATATGCACACACTTAATCACGGAAAGTGTTTATGTTGTGTGTGCTTGATTTGTCCAGTGTGTGTACAGCTGGCCGTTTTCTGAAGCCCATGAAGCTGAAGTGAGTAGAAGGCCTTCCCCTGCCATGATCCGTGGGCTGGTTGTGAAAGGCACAACATGTTACCACAAGACAAGGCTCACAGCCCAGCAGTCCCAGACTTTGCTTGTGGCTAAATCTGGGCACAGAATGGAGGTGATGTCACTGGAGCTCCACATTAATTTATCCAATTAACTAAGAGTTAATTAGTATTTCCAAGTGCTTTGAAGATGAGGGGTGCTGTTTATTCTCAATTGGGGTGGTGGTGACTGAGAGAGGGAAAGCAAGGAGTGTGGACACTGGAATGGGATGATGGGTTGATGCTTCTGCCGCTGCCTTGTTGGGAGGCTGTTATGAGACATTTGTGACAGTGTGTGAGTTGCTAGGACAAAGTACCACAAACTTGACGGTGGCTTGAAATAATAGAAATTTGTTGTCTCCCAGTTCTTGGGCCAGAAGTCTGAGATCAAGGTGTCAGCAGGCCTTCAGAAGCCTCTAGAAGAAGATTCTCCCTTGTCCCCTCCAGCTTCTGGTAGCCCCAGGTGTTCTTGGCCCATGGCCACATCACTCCAATCTTTGCCTCTGTCTCCACATGGCTGTCTTCACTCATATGTCTGTGTCTCTCTCTTCTTACTAGGACATCATCATACTGGATTAGGTACCACCCTAATGATCTCCTCCTAACTTGATTACATCTGCAAAGGTCCTCTTTCTCAGTCAAATCACATTCACAGGTATTGGGGATTAGGATTACAACACATCATTTTGGGGACACAATGCAGTGTGTAACAGTGTCCATCTGCTCTCCATGGGCCAATGGGTACTTCATTCCTGTGAATTTCCCTCCTTCTTTCCTCAACACAGCAACCTCGGAACAACTGAGAGGACCAAACACTTCTAGAAGTAGCTGGTCAGAAGCTTCTAGGAGGGGATTATTGTTATAATAGTTATTTCATGAATGGACTTTTCTTCTTGAAAGACCTTGGACAAATCTCAGCCCATCTTGGCGTCTTGGCCGCTGAGCAAGGCAGAGACTGACCTATGTGCCTCCCAGCTTGCCCCTTCTCAGTTCTAAACACAAGAAGATCAAGCTGAGTGGGTGCTGGAGCCTGGTCTCCAAAGCCTTCCCCATTCCCAGGTTGTCCCAGGCCAACTTGGATCCATGGAACTTGGACCGTTATTTTTTTCTCATTATTGCTGGGGTCTCATGCTGATGCAGCTTATGCTTCTCTTGTTCTAATCATCCCACCATACCATTTCCTGTGCTGGCACTGCAGGGGGTACAGAAGGCCCTACCTCTGGGGGCACCTTAGTCTAGAGGAGGCAGGAACAAAAGGCAAAAATGTCAGGCTAGTGTGATTGTAACTGAAGCCCTGGGGGAGTCCTTTTAAAATTCCTGAGCACATTTTCCGTAGAGACTCTGGCCCAGAGGGGCTATAGATGTCAGAGGTTATCTTGGGCTCCTCTATACCCAGTGCAGCCTCTTCATAGCCAGGGTCCTGAGACTTGAAACCCTTGGTTGCAAAGTGGCATGGGGTACCCTTACCTGAACAGCTTGTGGTGCCCTGGGGCCTTGGACCTCTGTAGACTTGGTCTCAGTGCTACCTAGGCCCTTATTGGAAGCCCCTTCAGTTGGGCTGTGGCTAGATGGCCTTTGTCAGAGAGCTCTAGATCAGCCTCTAAGCTTCATTCCTTTACATTCTAACCCCAGCCCCCAAAGGAGCATGTCTAAGTCTCAATCCTTTCCTTGCTGGGACCTGAGGCCCAGACCCAGGATCAGAAGTCCTAATTGTGAGCCTGGAGGCAGTGCTGGGACAAGCACTCACCCAAGCCATTGGATTCTTAGGTCTTTTTGAACCTGCCCTGCGGATCCGCCCACATCACTCAGCACCGTCTAAGTCAGCACTATCCTATGGGTGACCTCTGTACAGCTTTTGCCATCCTCATTTGGTGCCAAACTAGCCAAACTGATGATCTGACTAGTTTTGGCAGACAGGGTATAGGAATCTAGCTTCAGTCTTCGTCCTGTCACAGGCGAGTACCCTGTGGGAGGTAGGTTGGAGTAATGGGTGGGGCTTGACAGGCTGCCCCATGCTGGATTTGTGGCAATTAAACTTGTTAGGACTTGCCTGTCCATTGGCCCCCTTGCAGCTGGATCCCAGCCTCATAATCGGGCCTTCCATTCCCGAGTGGCCTGCTCGGTACTCTTCTCCTCCAGGGTCTCCACACAATGACTGGGCTTCAGACTCAACTCTGGCTCCACTATCTACACTAGTTCTGTCTCAATACTTTGTACTTGGCTTTGGACAGAACCTCAAGTTTGATTGGTTTTGCCAGGCCAAGCTTAGAGGAGCAGAGCATTCCCACCCTGCTGCCCCACCAGCCTGGAGGAGCCTCTTTCTAAGTCTCAGGTGCCTCATTAGTCACTGTGGTAGGTTGAAAAGTGGTCTCTCAAAGATGTCTGTGTCCTAACCCCTAGAACCTGTTACTCTCAACCTTATATCACTAAGGGACTTGGCATATGTGATGAAGTAAAGGGTCTTGACATGAGGACGTTATCCTGGCTCACTGGGGGAAGGCATTAAATGCCATCACAAGCATCCAGAGAGGGATTTGGCACAGACTGAAAAGAAGCCATGTGATGACAAGAAAAAGAGGTTGGAGTGGTGCACTTTGAAGATGGGGGGTGGGGGGGTGATGAGCCAAGAAATATAAGCAGCTGCAAGAGGCTGGAAAAGTCAAGGAGTAGATAACCCCCTGAGAAGCCCCAGAAACAACTAGCCCTGACAACACCTTGACTTTAGCCCACTGAAACTGATTTTGGACTTCTCACCTCCAGAACTATAGGAAAGTAAGTTTACTTTGTTTTAAGCCACTAAATTGACGGTAATTTGCTACAGTAATCATAGGACACTGATATATCCAGTGTTCTCATCCAGTGCAGAAGCAAGGGGGCCAGGCCACTCAGGATTATCCTAAGAAAGAAGTTGAAGGGCATTGGGAAAAGGATGTTGCTCCTAACTAGCTGTTTGTCTTGAAAAAGCCCTTTTCCCTGCCTAAAGCTTTGGGTTTCCCTGTACTAAGGGGGATAGTAAGAGACCGGGCTGGCCTTAACAGGCCTCCTTCCTGTACTGTGCTGTCATCTCGCTCAGCATTCATCTTTGGCCTTTCCTCCAGTCCCCTCCATCAAAACCAGTCACACACCTCAAGTGTCCACAGCATGACTGGCCCTTTCTGGGTCAGGAGCTGGAAGGACCATCCATAGATATAAGAATATCTGCCCTTGAGAAGACACCATCAAGGAACAGTATGTTGGGGAAGAAGAAGGAAGGACATGAGTTCCATGAAGAGGATGTGCAAACCCCCAGCCTCTGTACAGCTGCTTGGGAGCTCTGTGAAGGTTCTTGTCTAGATTATTCACTGTGGTATCCCTAGCTTCCAGCACAGGACCAGTTACAAAGTAGGTGTTAAACATCACCTAGTGCTGGCCACCCTATCATACTTGACCTCCTCCTCCCTAGTTTTCCTCAACACCTGAGTTTTTGGTTCACCTCTTAATTCTCAAGATCCCATCCTTCCTCCTCCTGCATTCCCATGGCTTCAAGTAGCAGGGATAGGCCAAGATCCCTCAAATATCTATCTCTTGCCTTCTAGACACTTCCTCCTAGAAACCCCAAGGTTCTTTAAACTCACCATGGCCAGAATGGAATTTGACCTTTTCCTTGACACTGCCCAAATCTTGCCCTCTTTTGGCTCCTCAGCTCAGTGAAAGGCATAGCTGGCCACCAATTCCTCTGGGCTTCACCCTCCTAGTTATCAACCTCTCCCTTGGCACTGCAGCCAATCCATCAGCACATCTTACACATTCTTGCCCAGAAGCATCGCCTGATTATGTCTTCTCTGCATCTCCATTACTAGTTCCCCAGGGAAGACACTCTTATTGTCTCTCCCATGGACTACGGGAGTCCAGGGTCCCCTGCTTCCAGTCTCTCTCCTTGCACTCTCTCTACCACCCAAACACAAGTGTCATCATGTCACTCTGCAGGGGGTAATAAAGTCCAAGATCCTTGACTCCTGCAGGCTCATCTCCTACTATTTCCAGCCACAGCTCCATGGTGCCTCCCTCAGCCTGAAAGCCGGAATGCCATTCCTCCTCTTCTCCAGCTGGTTAAATTGTCCTAATTTTTCCAGGCTAGCTCAACGGCACTGCTTCCCTGACACCTTTCCTGTAGTGACCTTCCTTCTGAACACTCACAGCTCTTTGTTAGTCACTCTTTCTTTAGAAACATAATTTCAATTGTAGTGAAATGCATATAACATAAAATTTACCATCTGAGCCACTTTTTAAGTATATAATTTTATAGCATTAGGCCCATTCATCATCTTGTGCAACTGTTACCATAATCCATCTACAAATGTTTCATCTTGCACAAGTAAATCTTTGCACTCAATTAATCACTAACTCCCAATTCTTTTTCTTTTCTTTTCTTTCTTTTTTTTTTTTTTTTTTTGCAGTTTTTGGCCGGGGCTGGGTTTGAACCCACCACCTCTGGCATATGGGGCTGGCACCCTACTCCTTTGAGCCACAGGCACCACCCACTAACTCCCAACTCTGTCTCCCAAGTTCCTGGAAACCACCATTCTATTTACTGTCTCTGTGGATTTAAATATCCTTTATGACTGGCTTATTTTGTGTTCTCAAAGTTTTAGGCCATGCTGTAGCATGTGTCAGAATTTCCATCTTATTTTTAGGGATGGACAATATTCCATTGTATTGACAGACCACATTTTGTTTATTCATTTATCTACTGATGGATACTTGGTTGCTTCCATCCTTGGGATATTTTGAGTAATGCTGCTATGAATATGAACTTACAAGTATCTCTTTAAGACCTTGCTTTCAATTCTTTTGGGGATGGACTCAGAGGTGAAAGTGCTAGATCATGTGGTAATACTTTATTTTGGGGGAGATGGGTATATCGTTTTCCAAAGAAGCTACATTATTTTCCCAGCAGCAGTGTCCAAGGGTCCCAATTTCTCTACATCCTCATCAATACTTTTTTTTTTTTTTTTTTTTTTTCTGATAACAGCTGTCCTAATGGGTATGAGGTGGTGTCTCATTGTGGTGTTGATTCACATTTCCTTAATGATCAGTGATGTTGAACATCTTTTCACATGTTTGTTGGCCTATCAGTCACTCCTAAGCAGGGTTGGCGAACTTTTCCCGTAAAGGGCAGGATAGTAAATATTTTACGTTTTGTAGGCCAGATGGTCTCCGTCATAACCACTCAACTCTGCCACTGTAGGAAGAGGCAGCCATGGACAATTAAACGTTGGGTGTGTCTGTATACTGATAAAACTTTATTTACAAAAGTAGGTGGCAAGCAGGATATGACCCAATGTTCATAGTTTGTGTTAAGGCGAGAAGCACTTGGGTTATTAGTGTCTACATTTCACTTCTTCTGTGGGACTGAGATTTCTGAGGGTAAGGGCTCTATCTTAGTCACCTCTGCATCCCTTTGCTCATAGAAGGTACCCAGTTACTATTTTCTGAATTGACTCTCCCCCTCCCCGTACAAAGAATGAATATAGTAGTGCTTGTATCCCCCAGCACCTGCCTCAGGACGCATTTCAAAAGAGTCCTCAGGTGCCAGGCTGCAATATAGGACAGAGGCTAAGAGCCCATTACCATCTTCCCTCCTTTTCTCCCCTATTCAGATTACTCAACAATATTCTCTGGGCTGAAGGAGCTAATGTGAACAACCTGGGGCTGAGTGGGTAAGAGGCAGACCTGGCAAAGGGAAGGCTCTAATTTTGGTCCACCATCATCCAAACCTTCCACAGTCAATAACTAGGTAGTGCTGGTTAACAGAGGTGCACACTGGAATGGAAGGTTCTAGTGTCTCTTGGCATAGCTCCTTTCTTTCTCACAGTTCCCATGATCTAAAGAGCCTCAGATTGGAGCCTGTGTCCTGACTGCCTCTCTTCCACACTGGTACCTTTACTGCATTAGGCTGCCTGAATCTGCCTGGGTGCTGTGGGTGCACTGGACTGGGGATCAGGAGCCAGTGGGCCTGCCAGCCCTGGCTCTGCTAACTGCCTTGCAGCATCTTTGGTCATGGCTCCTTTCTCTTGGGCTCCCCCAGCTGGCCAACATGGGAGCAGCTTTCTTCTCTGAACAACCTTCCGGTGGGGGCACTTAGCAGGCAGAGTCTGGAGCAGGGAGTGAACCAAAAGTCCCTGGCCTTGAGGAGTGAAGCAGTTCACAGAGCTGTATGTGGATGGCTAAGCCTGTGATCACCGCTGAGGGACTGGGCCAGCCACCACAGGAAGCCAGAGCAGAGAGACAGCGTGAGGCAGTGCTGAACCAGGTGCCCCAAGGCAGGCGGGCTGCAGAGAATGCTGGTGAGGGAATGGCCACACAGGCTGCACTTGTTGGGGTTGGATGGGGGCACGAGGAAGGGAGGACAAGGGAAGGGTCATCAGGCAGTATTTCAGTTCAGCAGGGGAGAGAATTTTCCACCAGCAAGGGCCATCTCATACAGCAAGCCAAGAATCTTCAAGGAGCAAGGAAGCCTCAAATTTGTCAGTGGAAGCACTGCTCAGTCCCCGGAGGGCTGTGGGCAGAGGCCTTGATCACTTCTGTCCTGTCTGCTGAGCCTGCCTCTGCGTGGGTCCCAGTCCTCCCGTGTTTTGGAGTTATGGACCCCATGATGGAACTGCTAGCCACAAGCACCTCCTAATCACCAGGGAGGTGACTATCTGTGTTTCCTGAGCCCTACTCTGTGCTGTGGGGACACTAGTTGGCTCTGCCATCAAAGAGCTACTGGCAGGGTGAGGGTGGAAAAAAGGACATGCAGGGAAGATCAAGGGCCACAGGCTGGGAATCCAGAGCAGGAGAGCTGGCCATTTTGGACCTGGGGACACACAGGGAGAGGACATGGCAGGCAGCTAGGACAACCTGAGCAGGAGACCATGGCTCAGTTGGCTGGAGCACAGCCAGTGTGAAGCCCTATAAGAGAAGCTGGAAAGGCGGGCTGAGAGAAAATCAGGATCCACTGACATTTCCAGCAGAGAAGAGACAGCACACACCCTGTGTGTGTGTGTAGAGGCTACAGCAGACGAGGGACAAGAGAGGAGGCATACACATCAGTTTGGCGCAGATGGGGCCAGGAGCTGAACCAGGTCAGGGAAGGGAAGAAAGAGAAACTGAAGTGAGATCACCCCAATGGACATACAGAACGTGGCAATGGACTTTTAGTTCTCCTCAAGCTGGGAGGGAACTGCCTTTCCTTGGCCCTGATTCTCCAGTCAGGCTATGGCACGGGGGAGAGGTGCAGGTCTGGATCCGTGCTCCAGGATGTCATTTTAGGGCATTGTGCTGCAAGGCCATCACCTGTCATAAAAGGAAATGGGTAGTGGTGGCCCTCAGGTGTTGGGCCTGGGAGCAGAACAAGTTCAGTCTTGCAGGGGCTGAGGTGACATTCTAGTTGGATTCAGTGACCTGGAGGAAGGCTATCTCACTGGTTTGAAATCATCTTCATGGCTTGTGAACACAGTCCTGGCCACTCCCAGGGTCTTGGTTTCCTAGTGGTCGGACTTTCTCCAAAGGGATAAAGGATCAAGATAGGTCTGGTTTAGGAATTCAGGGAAATACAGAATAGTGGGGAGGGCATCTGCTGACCAGATGGTGGCTCAGGGTCTGTGAGTGTGGAGCGTGCCCCCAGCTTCTTCCTCTTAGACCTCTCCCAATACCACCTTCACCCCTTAAATTGGTTTCTACCTGGGTCCAGTTTGCTGGCAGCCCCATGTCCCTTCCATAATGTTTTGTACTTTTCCTTTTTGGAACTTGGAGTAGTTTCAGGTTATGTTTTGATCTGTGTGGCCCCACCAGAATGTCTGCCCCAGGCAGGCAGGGGCTGTTTCTGTTTCCTTTACTACTGAGGCTCAGGGCAGGGCCTCACACACACGTATTGACTGAGCAAGTGAACAGAAGAGAGAGCAAAGCTTCCCTGCGGAAGCAGAACAGGAATGGGCAATTGGGTGTTTGATGATGGACATCCTTGGCCTGGACATTGGCCAGCTGCTTGTGAGCAAGGCCTGCTAGCCTCACTCATCTGGGCGACAATGTGCTCCCATCAGCTCTGGGAGTGTCTGTGTGGCTTCAGCCCAGTCTAAGCCAGTTCTTCCCATTCTGCACCTGGTCTCCTCCTCCCTTCTCACTCCCCCTTAGAACCCAGAGGCTGAGCTCATACTCCTTTCCAGTTGTTTCAATGTAAGGCTTCATTTCTGTCCTGCAGCTCTATCATTGCTTGGGGCTTTGCAACTTATCTGGCCTCCCAGGCTCCAGGAGGGCAGTCACATGGCTTTGATCCTTACCCTCCACTGCCCAGGAGCTAAAAGTGCATCCCCCTCAGCTTGGCACCTTCAGCCTGACCAGTCTCCCACCTTAAACTAAGCAGTCACTTCTGTCCTTCACCAAATCTAAGACACACCATTACTTCATGGACTGCTAAGAAACACAACATGCTGCTAATTTAACTATGACAAGCCACTGCCTATAAGACTCTGTGTTCTTTAGTCTGAAATGTCAGCCAGGGGTCTGCACCTACTATTTACTCCTCCTTCCAGCCCCAGCTCAACACATCACCTCCCCTACAAAAGCCAGGTCTCCTTTCTGTGAACTCATACCGCTTCATCTTAAGCATGTGCATCATGTCCTGCCTGGCATTTCAGGGGCTTGTGGACATGCTCTAACTCTGTTATTCTGAGTTTCTTATTTATATTTACATCCCCCTGCCCCATCAGCCTAGCAGTCTGTTCTCACTCAGAGGTGATGTTCCTAAGACACAGAGTGCCTGACATAGGCAACACATTCACCTTATCCCAGATGTCTCCTCATCCATTGAAAAAAGTGGAGAGGAAAACAGAATTCATTCATATTACGAATAATTCAATTAATCAGGTTCAGCAAGCAAAATATCACCAGAAAAAAAAAAAAAAAAGGAATGTATAGTATATGTGCTATGCTCTTTAGAAATTGGCCTGAAGGATTCTGTAAGTGTGAACTACAGGAAAGTCACCCTTTCTGCCCATCTCCTGGAGTTTCTGTCACCCAGCTTGATTTCTGTGCCACTGGGCCGGATCACCACTTTTCCACTAAGAACAACAGAACTCTGTTGATAAAGAGAAATGTTTTATGGAAAAGCAATACAGGTCACCAACAGTTCCTGAAAAAGAACTTGGAAGTCTAAGGCGCCAAATAACCCACAGTCTTTTTTTAATCCCAGGGATCGGAGGGATCACAGTCATTTAAGCTTCAACTTTCTCTGGGGGCAGGGTTTTTGGCTGGGGAACGTGGTGACAGTGCCCAGGGCTTCACCTGGCCTTCCGCAGGTGGTGAAAGCTCTTCACAGTCCTCTCCACAGCTTCATCCATGGAGACCAGTGGCCGGTAGCCCATGGCCTTTTTGGCTCTCTCGCAGCTATAGTAGTGGAATGTCCCAGCTAGCGCAACCCGAATTGGAGTGAAGGTGGGCTGGATCTGGATGAGCGGACTCAGCACTGTCACCAGCAGGGACAGCAGGAAGGCCAGGTAGTAGGCCAGCCAGTAGGGGATGTGGTACTTGGGGGCCTCATAGTTGAGGCCTGTCAGGATGCGGGACAGGAATGTCCAGAAACGGATGGGCTCATCATTGGTGATGTGAAAAGCCTGGTGAAGAGAACAAGAAGTTAGGGGCACTGCCGCAGGCTGCACTTGGGACTTAGACTTCAGCCACAAGCCACGGGCTTAGCCCAGAACTAATACTTTGGCAAACTACGAGCCACTCCCTGTCTGCCTGCCTGTGCTTTTTTTTTTTTGAGACAGAGTCTCAGTGTGTCACCCTGGGTAGAGTGCTGTAGCATCACAGCTCACAGCAACCTCCGATTCTTGGGCGTAAGTGATTCTCTTGCCTCAGCCTCCCAAGTAGCTGGGACTACAGGCGCCTGCCATAATACCTGGCTATTTTCTTGTTGTAGTTGTCATTGTTGTTTGGCAGGCCCAGGCTGGGTTCAAACCCACCAGCTCCGGTGTATGTGGCTGGCGCCCTTAGCCACTGAGCTACAGGTGCTGAGCCTGCCCTAGTTTTTTGCAAGGCAGCTCAAAAGTGAGACGTCCAAGAAGCTAGCGCATACTGCCCCCCACATGCTCACTTCTGTAGCACATTACATGTTCCACCCTCATCTCTGTCAGTGAGCAGAGGGAAGGTGATGAGAGTTTTATCTGTGGGCCAGGATTTTAGGTGAGGCTTAGACTGCACTCAGGAAGGAACTTTTATTAATTTCATCATTGTTAGTCATGGTAAAAGCCATCTTATCTTACAGTGCAATGAATGGGTCATATAACATTTCTCCAATGTGATGTATTTGTCCTAAATCAAGCTGTCCCTACCCCATTCCCAACCACTCTGAAAAGGATGAGTGGGAAATAGCAGAAGTTCAGGAGAATAAGAGAGGACCAAGGAACAAGGGGGGTTCTAAACCCAGGGCTGAGAAATGAAGAGCATGGGGCCTAGGAGGTGGTGGAAAGAGTATAGGGGGCCCACATGTCTACCCCACTGCAGAGACAGCCACCATACCAGCCCCACTGTCTACCAGGTGCCAAATGCCAGGAGATTCAGATCCACTGCAGCTCTTGAGGGAGAGGCAGGATGGGGAAATGGAGAACTGAAGAGCACAGAGGAGGGCAGGAGGGGGGAACCCCGCTGCAAGTAGTCACAGTGACAGGTGGGATGCCAGGGAGAGCCATGTCCTGAATCTGTTCAATCCCAGCTCACTGGCCCCAGGTTTTGTCTATCCCAAGTGATGTTAACACTATAGAGACACTACACTCCCTATCAGAGGGAAACCTGAAGGGAGGCAAACGTGCAGAGGCGGGATGTGATGGGAGCTGGAACAGTGGGCACCTTACCTTCCCACCCAGCGCTGTGTCGTGGGACAGGTGCTCTGCAGCCAGGATATGTCCATGGACCACATTCTCCACGAAAGTGAAGTCCACCAAGTTCTCTCCATTTCTGCAGGTGCATAGGGAACAATTCAATTTGTGCTGGGGGCACTCAGCCGCAAGCCCAGTGGAGAACCCACACATGGGCCCAGGGCCACTCCCAAGTCTCAGCATTTGAGACTGTGGCAGAATGGCTGCCGCCCTCCCCCCCCCATACTCGTTGAACACGTGCACTGGGCCAGGACTTCTGGGACACCTGGGGGTAAGGGAATATTTAAGGGCCAGCCATAGCCAGTGAATGTAAAGGTTGGTGCCCTGCGCAGCCCATCCTAGTGTGGCCAGCACTGGTGCTGTTTGCTCTGGCACTGATGTGGGCAGCAGCGATTCAATCCTTCCCAGGATACACTGGGTTGATGCCTTTCTCTGGCTTCACATTTTCTCAACCAGTCTCTATGCAGTCTCTCAAGTGATAAATCAGGGTGACAATGAGGCTGAGTAAGAAACAGGACAGTAAGGTGCAGGGCTAAGAGACGGAAAGAAAGGGAGAAGAGAGAAGTAAGAAATAAAGGAAGAAGGCACATCTGGGAGACAGCCACACTCTGTTGTCTCCGGGAGAGGACCCTCCACCTGTGCTTTCCTCAAGGAGGACTGTGATGCTGCCGCCACCCATTTTCCTCAGTTTCCTCAAACAGGGATGTAAATATTCTCCCAGCCTATCTGAGAGAGTGTACTGAGCTGAATGGTGTCCTCACAAAACTCATGTTTCCCTAGAACTTGTGCACTTGACCTCATTCAGAAATAGGGTCTCTGCA
The DNA here is from genome assembly GCA_963574355.1 of Loris lydekkerianus. Classification (NCBI taxonomy): domain Eukaryota; kingdom Metazoa; phylum Chordata; class Mammalia; order Primates; family Lorisidae; genus Loris; species Loris lydekkerianus. The sequence continues at coordinate 15,088 of CAUYPK010150247.1, read as the reverse complement.
GGGCTAGTTAAGCTGAGGTCATACTGAGATAAGGTGGGCTTTAATCCTATGACTGATGTCCTTGTAAGAAGAGGGGATTTTGGACACAGAAATCAAGGAAGACAGCCATGTGAAAATGGAGGCAGAGATAAAGTGACGTATCTACATGCCAGGAATGCCAAAGTTGCCAGCGAACTCCAGAAGCTAGAACTGAGGCCCCGAACAGAATTTCCTTTGTTGTCTCCAGAAGGAATTAACCCTGTCAACATTTTGATTTTGGACTTCTGGACTCCAGAAATGTGAGAAAATCAATTTCTATTGCTTTAAGTTTACACTAAGTTGGTGGCAATTTGTTATGGCAGCTGCAGAAATGAATATAGACGATAGTAAAGACAGTCACTGCTGGGGTCTGAGTGTTTGTCCCTGAACATTCATATGTTGAAACATAATCATCAGTGCAACAGCATTAAGATTTGGGGGGTTTCTGGGAGGTGATTAGGTCATGGGGACTCTGTCCTCATGAATAGGATTAAAGCCCTAATAAATGAGGCCCAAGGGTTGTCTGCCCTTCCACCACATTAGGACAGATAGCAGGTGCCACGTATGAGGAATGGACCCTCACCAGATACCCAAAGTGCTAACACCATGACCTTGGACTTCCTAGCCTCCAGAATTGTGAGCAACATACCGTATATACTCGAGTATATATGGTATTTCTGGGGTTTATAAGGTACCCAGTGTCACATATTTTGTTACAGCACACAAATGGAGTGAGACTGTCACATCTGCTTGGCCACTGACTATGTGTGGATGAGGGAGGGCTAAAGAAGAGCCACTGTGGGTGACTTACCCAATTATAAACTTCATCTTGCCATTCCTGGCTGCTTCAATGAGGATGGGGACCAACTGAGGGTCCCTTGGGCCAAAAATGCCATGAGGGCGGATGGCTGTGGTTAAGAAATTCTTTTCAGGATCATTGGCATCCAGGACTACCTGGTGGAGAGAAGGAAGGTGTTGGCTTGAGCCAAGACAGTCTCACTGGGTGAGTAGCACCTGCCATCAGGGACAAAAAGACAACATACCCTGCTGGTGCACATGCCACCTACTGACCAGTGGTCTGCCTTGAGCTGACAACCCACACGAGTAATAGGTATAATTTTGGGCTACCTCTGTATCTCCCCCCAAATCTGAAAACTCAGGAGGGGCAGCTGGGGAAAACCAGTAAGATCAAGTAGAAAGGCCTTGGTTTGGGCCCAAAGGTTAAAATGCATGCATGCAGCCCAGAGGCATGCTTTGGCAGCAGTGTGTGGAAGGGATCACAGGGGGTCTGGTTACTGAGGCAGTTGTGAGCCTGCAGTGAGCTGTTGCCACCAAGGGCTGCCTGCCTTAAGCTATGTGTGCTGGCTGCACACTCCTACCAGGCCTTGGCCACCCCTTGAAAGGACTTGGACCAACTCCAGTGGACTGTGTAGAAGCTCTGAGAATGGAAAGGGTCAGAAGCCCACACCCTGGGAGAGAGAGGGCATCAGCTGGCCGGCGAAGGAGGTGAGCTGACACATGCAAAGGGTTCAGGGCAAGTGCTTCAGAAGCACCAGTCATATTCCTGTTAGGACTGTCAGGAAGAAATCAAAGATGTCTTCTGTGTGGCTTGCTGGACAAGCTAGAACTCAAGAGCCTAAAAACAGGTTTTGCCTCAAAAGTAGGAAAACAAAGCATTTGTTATACCTTTGGTAAAAAGGCAGATCATAAAGGTGCCTACCCTTATGGGGCTGCATGCCAACTCTGTGAGATGAGCTGTGCCAGTGTTTTGGAGAGGTAAGGAGAGTTACTGTGGCATCATGTCATCAAGGACATGCTGGCTCCCTCAACAGATTCCTGGAGGTTCCCCTCCTCTGGTCCCCGTGGCAATGGAGGAAATGAACAAATAAGCCCGCACATGACCTCTCCCAAAACTCATCTCTATTATTGAAAGGAAGAAAGTTGGACATTACATCTAGTTTATTATCAGTAGTGGTTTTAAAATCAATAGTGGGTGCTGCCCTTTGATGACTTACAACCAGAGTCATTTGCAAGCTTTGCTTATTTCCACTTGAGTACTCAAAAGTCAATGAAAGCAAGACACTGATGGCTGGAGCCAAGACTGTCATCTGAAGCTCCTGAGTCTAGGTGGGCTCAGTCCTGGTGCCAGTGTTGGCACCTTGGGTTAGAGTGTACAGGGTGTCTGTGGTGACTGAACTTCTTGTAGGGCCCAGTGGAAGCTTTAGTGCTCCTTGGACCAAGTCTGAGCAGGTGGAGCTCCAAGTAGCAGCATGGCATAGCCTGGAAACAGGACGGCGGCTTGCCAAAGGCCAGGCCTCTGCCCCTATGTCTCATTCTGCTGGGACTTTCTGAGCTGAAGTAGCAGCTGACACTGGAGAGGCAGCTGCAGCAGCATAGGGGACTCGTGCCAGTCCGGTGCTCAGCTGCAGGTCAGTAAGTACTGCTTTTGGAAGCAAACCTCAGTGAGCACAGTAGACTGGAAACACTGGGAGAGGTAAGGTCATAGCTACCCAGCTACAACAAGTTGTCTGGGGCTAGGGACCTCTTGCCTACAGCCTGGAATGACCGCAGGGTAACAGCCTCCACCAGGAGCTGGCAGCTGTCACCCCATAGACCCACAGCCCAAAGGTGCAGAGGCTGTGTCACTCGACTCATGAAAACCAGGCACCGCTTGATGCCACTGCTTTGCCAAGTGGGAAAGTACTTTTCCTTAAAATAAAGCAAGATCCTTCCATTATTATTATTATTTTTTTTTTTTAAGGAGAGGTTAAGAGAGTCATTAGGAAGGTTAGCCTAAGGTCAGATGGACGGAGGGTGGTGGGATCACACCTATGATGCATAATGCAAGGGTACAGGTTGGATCTATTAGTATTGAGTATAAATGTCTGAACACAACAACTAAGTAAACGAGATGGGGTATATATTAACCAGTGTGATGTAAGTGTTCCTAATTCTATATGAAATCAGCACATTGTACCCCATAAATGCATTAATGTATACATGATCCATGTGTTTATGATTTAATAAAAAAAAAAAAAATTCCCATAGCAGGCAAGGAAGCTGGTGTGGCAGAAGGTGTGGGTTCTGGAGAAAGACTGCCCAGGTTCAGGAAGGGTCTGAATCTATGTACAATGTCCTCATCTATAATGTGGTGACAGTGGGACTGTTTTTTTTTTTGTTTGTTTGCAATTTTTGGCCAGGGCCAGGTTTGAACCCACCACCTCTGGCATATGGGGCCAGCACCCTTAACCTTTGTGTCACAGGTGCCGCCTTTTTTTTTTTTTTTTTTGGTGGGACTGTTGTTAGGTTAAAACATGAAAAATGCTCCTGGAAAATACTCAGGACAGTGTCTACTCACAATAAGCTATTCTGATATTATTTTTAAAATTTAATTTCCCCCATAAATTTTACTACCCAAATTAGTCACTTAGGCCTCAGAATACTAACTTTATAAATTCATACATATTTTTTTGAAGAATCTAAGCCCTTCATATGGCATTCATTCAACTGATTCTAAGTACATACTTTCTCCTGTAAGATCTTAGTCTCCGTGTAGTAGTCAATGGGCTTCACGGCATAGGGAAGGTCTTCAGTTCCGTTCTTGATGTCAACACCCTCAAAGACAACACTGGCACTGCTGGTTAAGATCAGTTTCTGGCAAAGGAAGATTTAAAAAAAAATATGAGTTAGACATTACTGCCATTGGAACAGGCTGATGATCACATCTGAGAAACTGTACTTGCTGCAATGCCTTTGCTTTTCATGCCTTGTTATAATAATCCAAAGATGACCATTTTTGCAGCTATGTGGATTCTAGACACATTATGCTATTACATTCTAAAACAGTAGCTCTCACAGTTTTTCTATCCTATCACACCTTAGAGATTCCATTATTCACGGTATTTAACCTCAAGAGTGATTCTCCAAGAGGGAAGGACAGCCCACAAACTTCCCGGCGGTGTCTGGCCTGCAGCCCTCAAGCTATATACAGATTATTTGAGGACTGTTCTGCCCATCTGTCATGTTGTCTATTATGAGAAGTATGCAATGCATTTTTTTTTTTTTTTTTTTTTTTGCTCATCAGCTTTCATTAGTGTTTGTGTAGTTAGTGTGTGGCCCAGAACAACTCTTCTTCTAATGAAGGGCAGAAAAGAAAAAAGATTTGACACCCCTAGGGGATGTCAGTTTGAAAAAGATCCCTGGTTATTCTGACACTGACCTTGCACATGTACACAACTGCTTAATAAATGCTATTCTTAAAGGAAGATACTCTCTTCTGAGGGTCCCCATTGTCTAGACTTCCAGTTAAGGGCAGCTCATCTGACACTGGACACTACTGGTTTGAATCATATCTTTATCACTTTTACTCAATATCATACTGGAAGTCCTAGCTAAGGTAGTAGGATAACACAAAAATTTATAATGATTTGAAAAGAAACCAAAACCCCATCACTTGCAGATGACAAAAATATCTACACAGAAAATGTGAGTGAATATATAGAAACTATTAGAGCAGCAAAGTTGAATTAAAAATCAATATATAAAAATTAACTGTATTCTTATACATTAGCAATAATTTAAAATATAAAAGTTATTCAGAAACAAAAATGAAGAACATAGGAATAAATTTAACAAGAGGATGTAAAGTATAAAACTATTGCAAGACATTAAAGAGAGAGATAATAGAAAGACAGCCCATATTTATGGAAAGGAAAGCTCAGTATTGGAAAGATGTCAATTTTCTCCTACAAGTTCAATGCAATTACAATAACAGTCTTATCAGGCTTTATCAAAGAACTTGATAGCTGATTCTAAAACATACATGGTGAACCTGTCCTATGGGATATTGGGACTTATCCTAAGGCCATTTTAACCAGGGCAGAGCTTCCTGGCAAGGACACAGACAAAGAGGCTAATAGAACAGAGGAGAGAGCCTGGGGACAGACCTATGGAGGATATAAACACCCATGACAACCAACACATGCTGTGGGTGGCACGCAACAGTGGGGAAAGGACGGATTAGGCAATAAATGGTGCTGAACTGGTTATCTCTATGGAAAACAATTAGATCTCTACTTCACACCATACAAAAACATTAAATTCCTGGTAGATCAAAGACTTAGAAGTGAAAATAACACCGTAAATCTTTGGAAAAAAATACTTTGATCTTTTGAAGTCAGTGTTGGAAAACTCTCTTTAAATACAAAATAGGAATCATTTCCTGCCCTGTTACCCACTAAACTATTCTGCCCTTTCAGGGAATGAACTAGAGCCACATATACCAAGATGGATAAAGTTCCAAAATACAAGACTGGGGAAAAGCAAGTTACAAGACAGTGTGTTCAATAAGATACCATTTTTATACCCTATTTCTGGATCCTCAAGAGAACTGAGAGCAGGGACTGGAACAGATGTTTGTACGCCGTGTTCACAGCAGCATAATTCACTACAGCCCAAAGGTCAAAACACCACAAATGCCCATTGATATATATGTGCAGGGATAAACAAAATGTGGTCCACGCACACATGGAGAGGAAAGGAAGGAAATTCTGACACACATTATGACAGCGGTTCTCAACCTGTGGGTCACGACCCACAGGAACTGTATTAAAGGGATGCGGCATTAGGAAGGTTGAGAACCACTGCATTACAACATTGATGAACCCTGAAACGTTATGCTCAGTGAAATAAGGCAGACACGGAAGGACAAATGCTATAGGACGCCACTGACTTGAGGGCCTCAAGTAGGCAAATTCCCAGATGCCGAACATAAGAGTGGGGGCGCCTGGGGCTGGGGAGCAGAGTTTATGTTTAATGGGGATGGAGTTTCAGTTTGGGAAAAAGAGAAAGTTTTGGAGATGGTTGGTGGTGACGGCTGCACCACACTGTGAATGTGCTTAATGCCGTTGAACTGTACATTTAAAAATGTTTAGGATGGTAAATTTTATGTGATGTATATGTTATCACAATAAAAAAATTATCAGCAAATGTCTAAATTTTGTAGCTCCTTAATCAAAGATTGAGAAATAGCCTTAGAGGATGCAGGTGGTTTCTTTATATACAGTTGGAGTGTTACAACTCAGAACCAGCCTTGGAAAGCAGACCTTCAAGATACCTGGTGACTTCTAGAGCTTCATTTCTAAGATCCTCACAACCTTTTAAGAAGCGACCTTGGCTAGACCCAGGAGGATTACAAGAAGCACTTACTCTAGCTTTCCTCTTACCTGAACCCCAGCCTCTTTGCAAGTTTCAATGACATTCTTGGTGCCAAGGTAATTCACTCTATAAAAGAGGTCCTTGTTGTTACTGGATGGTGGGGGTGACGCACAGTGAAAAACTGTGCTCACACCTTTCAGAGCTGGGTACAGATCCTGGAAAAGAAAACAGAGACAAAATAATCCCTCTTGCTCTGGATGGGTCAGCTACCTCCTCATATTTTCACTCTGTAGTCTGGCCTTGTATAATCAACATGGAAGCATGTTTTTATAAAGGAAGATTCAACAATACCACACATATTAATAGAAGTCTACCAGATAGAAACTGAACTGGTAGACAGCCCCTTCCTCACTAACTAGTCCCCAGTAAAAAGGGGTCTGGGGCATAAAAAGCCTGTGGGATCCAGACAGAGGCAATAGCCCTCTGGGTGTTCAGGGCACCTAGGGAAGGTGAGCTTATAGACAAATTATAAATCATATGAAAATGTCCTACGCCATTAAAGACAGTGTAAATAGCCAATATACTAGTGAATTCCTTCCTGGACATGATATAGCAACCTGAAAGGGATCTTAAAATAGGTCTGTCTAGTATACTGCTAAAAGGAACTAGAGTTCCTGAGAGAAATGGCTGATTGTAGCTCTGAGGCAGAAAATACAAAGGATGAACCAGGAATACCGTGTGGTACCAGAAGTCAGGAAGCCAGCCAAGACTACTGAGGTCACATTAAACAGACTCAAGGGGAACCTGAAGAAGCTCCCATGGGCCAAAGAAGGACAAGACATATTGATTACCAGTGAGAACACATAATATGATTGATGGTGGTCACCAAAAGAAAGACAACGATGACTTATGTGCTTAGATTCACTAATTAATATTCTGCTACAATGTCCTCTGTCTACATACACAAAGACACATCTTTTTTTTTTTTTTTTAGACAGAGTCTTACTTTGTCCCTGGGTAGAGTGCTGTGGTGTCATAGCTCATAGCAACCTCAAACTCTTGGGCTCAAATGATTCTCTTGCCTCAGCCTTCCAAATGGGTGCCCACTACAACCCTGGTTATTTTTAGAGGCAAGGTCTTGCTCTAGCTCAGGTTGGTCTCCAACATGTGAGCTCAGGCGATCCACGTACCTCAGCCTCCCAGAGTGCTAGGATTACAGGTGTGAGCTACTGCACCTGGCCCAAAGACATTTTTTTCTGGAAGTATCTGAGAGTAAGTTGCAGACATCATGACTCTAAACTCTTAACCACACATCCCTAAATAACCACAAAACAATGATCACACCAAAAAATTTTAACAGGTATAACACTCTTATCCACTAATTAGCCTATATTCAAATGCCCCCAATTGTCCCAACATCTTTTATAGCCATTTTTGTTGTTGGGTTCCAAGACATAATCATGGATCACACATAGTATTTAGTGCTCAAGTCTTCTATCTCTTCTAATCTGGAATAATTCCCCATTTCTTCTTTTTCGTCTTTTGTAACACTGCCATGTTTTTCAAGGTTTCAGATCAGTTGTTTATCCCTCACTTGGATTGGTCTGTTTCCTCACTATTAGATTCAGACTTAATGGTTTTGGCAAGGATATGCTCTGGGGATTAGAAGGTGTCCTTCCCAAGACATTACCCCAGGAGCTGCATGTTTTTGCCACTGTTGGTGTTGTTAAGTTCAATCACTTGGCTGCCAGGTAATGGCTGCCAGATTCTAGCTATCAAACAAGAGGTACCTTTCTCCCAGTGGAATTAATAAGTAATCTGGAGGGTGATAATTCTACAGATTAATTTCAGCATTTATTGATGGTTCCTACCAGGAACACTAATCAATATATTGGTTTCAAAATGGTGACATTCTAATTATAGCATGCCTTTACATTTATTAGCTAGCATTCCTCTGTGAAATAGAGCTGCTTCTTCTTCTGACCCCATTTTTTTTTTTTTTTCAGTATTTTTTATGGACCCATGTTGTCTTTTATTTGATGCATTACATCAAATTATTATCCTTTTTGAGGCTCAAAATGTCCTAAATTTGACCAATGGAGTCTCTTCAGGTTGGCTCCTGTCTCCTTTTGACATGTCCTCATTAATTTTGTCCTAAGAAAATGTTTCAGGCTTATTTTGTACTAAGGAGCCCTAGTTCCTTTTTATGGGAGGTGGTCTATAGAAGGCAAAATTTGGGCATCAGGTATGCTTATTATTCTTGGGGTACCAGCCCATGATGCCCCAGAGGAGAAAACTGAACCAAATGCAGCCACAAATCTGACTTTAAATTTTATAGTAACTACATTATAAAGTAAAAATAAATAGGTAAAATTAATATATTTTATTTACTACTATATACCTAAGATATTGTGTCATTTCAACATGTAAATATAAAGACTTTTTTTTGAGACACAGTCTCACTCTGTCACCCTTGGTAGAGTGCTGTGGCATCATAGCTCACAGCAACCTCAAACTCTTGGTTTCAAGTGATCCTCCAGCCTCAGCCTCTGGAGTAGCTGGGACCACAGGTGCCCACCACAATGCCCAGCTACTTTTTATATTTTAATAGAGACAGGGTCTTGCTCTTTCACAGGTTGGTCTCGAACTCCTGAGCTCAAGCAATCTACCTGCCTTGGCCTCTCAGTGTGCTGGGATTATAGGCGTGAGCCGCCTTGCCTGACCAATATAAAATTATTATTATTTTTTTTATTGTTAAATCATAACTGTGTACATTAGTGCAATCAAGGGGTACAATGTGCTGGTTGCATATACAATCTCAAATATTCTCATCAAACTGTTCAACATAGCCTTCATGGCATTTTCTTAGTTAGGCCAACATAAAATTAATAATGAGATATTTACATGCCTTTTGTTCTGCACTCAGTCTTTAAAATGTGGTGTGGATTTTACACTTTCAGTGCCTGTCACTTCAGAATTGTCACACTTTAAGGGCTCAGTAGCAACATAGGGCTAACGGCCATCTTATTGGACAGTAGTCTCAGATCTAGCACTTTACAGGAAATACTGGATAACAGAATGGCAAAATCCAGACCATGGAAAATACTATAGGGTGATAAACATTGTTTCTACTAAACATTGGTTATTTAACAATTAGACACAAGTTTAAAAAGATAAAGGGAATCATACATTAAAAGATACTTAAACATTTCAACAACATGCATAGTCCTGATCTTGCCTAGTTCCTTATTTAGAAAAACAATACAAAAATATTTCTGAAACCTTCAGGGGTATTTCAACACTGCTTGGATTTTTCAGGAATCACTGTCAGTATTTTTTAGATGTAATCCTGGAATTTTTTTTTTTTAAAGGATCCTTATCTTTTAGAGAAAAATACTGAGAAATTTACAGATGAAATGATAGGATGTACAGGACTGGCTTCACAGGATACAGATAAAGCACAACGGGCCATGAATGAATCTAAAACACAGGAAAGCTCTCAGCACCAAGAGAGAAAGAGAAGGAACTCATAGAAGAGAGGCTAAAAGACACGACAAATATAATGAAAGATGACCATATGTCTAGTGAGGCTTCCAGAAAGAAAGAAAAGTGCAAATGGGGTAGAGACAATATTTGAAGAATTTTCCAGATTACAAAGGTCTACTAGGTGTTGAGTAGGATTTAAAACGAAAACTACAACTTGGGTATAGCTGTGTTGGGTACAAACCATAAAGGCTAGAAAAAGAAAATCCTAAATGCCATGAAAGGAAAAGCCAGATGGCCTACAAAGGATAACAATCCGACTGAGAGTAGGCTTCGTCTCAGCAACAAAAGATACCACAAGACAGTGGCGCAATTTAAAAAGTGTTATCACTACATATTGGAATATATAACTACTGAGACTTTATACTCCTTCACTGTCACTTTTGCTTTCTCTCTCTTACCCTCTATCAAATTTGTCTGATGAAACCCAACCCTGGTTAAATGCAATTCACCCCCTCCGTGCCTGCACCCGAGCTGCTGAGTGTGGCTGGAGGACAGCACATTACCCTGCAAGGCTCCTTCTAAATTTCCGCTTAAGGAGAGCAGGGAATCATCCACGAGCAATGACAGCATGGCAGCTGGGGGAGCATTCTGAAGAGAACTTAGCTTGCTAAGCATACAGCAGTGACCAAAAGAGACAAAAATCCCTGCTTTCATGAGCTTATGTGCTGTGGTGGAGAGGAGGATAAATACGCAAATAAGTAAATCCAGAGCACATCAGTACTGCCAAGGGTCATGTAGGGACATAAAGCACAGTTAGAGGGAGTGGGAGGGGTTTGTTGCTTAGAATAGTATGGCCACAGATTTATAGGTTAGGGAGCAAGGTCTGTGGTTCTTGAACAAAATTCTTGGCAGAAAGGGCAAGTGCAAAGGTCCTGAGGCAGAAACTTGATGGTCAGTGGAGCAAAGCAATGAAGGGACCGTGGGATGGAATGAGGCCAGAGAGGTCATGGAGACAGACCATGCAGGGCTTCATGGGTGAGTATACAGGCCTTCTGTGGTCTGCTGTACAAAGGATGGGACACAAAGGGGGCTTTTGTACAATGAGCCGTGTGATCTGACCTATGCACCAGAAGGGTCCCTCTGACATCCAAGTGAGAGGTGTTTCTGGCTCAGACCTGAGCAGGAGTAATGGCAGGAGTGAGAAGTTGCTGGATTGTGGAATCAACAAGATTTGCTGAAGGATAGGACAGAGTAGGCTATTCATGGAGATGGAGAAGACTTTAGCAGGAGGAGGATGGAGAAGGGCTTGCAGTAGGAAGCCAGGAATTCCATTTGGGATGTGGCAAGCTCGAAATGTCTGCGAATATCTGCACAGGGATGTCCAGCAGGAGCTGGACATATATAAGGCCAAGGAGCTATGGATTGGAGATATGGAGCTTGGAGGCAACAACTCATCCATGAGATGCTCGAGGCCCATGGCCATGAAAAAGGTAAGCAGCAGGCTGTGTGCTCTGCCCTGCTTGGCAGCCCAGAGACGCACAGGGAGAGAGAGAGAAACCAACTTACCAGGGTCAGGCTTACAATGAGATGGGGACTTCTTTGTGTTACCTGGGCCAGGCTGTAGTCCCACTGATCCCAGCGAACACTTGTGGAGGTGCCGCTGTGGAGATGCCTTTTAGGAAGGAGATTATCCTCGATAATGTGGGTGGGCTGCAGCCAAGCAGTCCAAAGGCCTTAACAGCAAGACTGAGGTTTCTGCCAGAAGCTGTAGCCCCTGCTCGAGTTTTTGGGCCACCCTCAGATTTCAGACTTGCCCAGCAGCCTCCATGATCGTCTTATCCAATTCCTTGAATTAGGTCACAATCTCTCTGGTGCTCTCCCTTTCTCCCTCCTCCCCTGCACACATCCTGTCCTGGCTGTTTCTCTAGAGAACCTTGACAGGTATCTGCCACCAGGAGAGAAAGGGGTGAGGACTGTGCGAGAATGCCAAGGCAGCGTGGCATGAACTGGGAACAAGGCTGGGCATGGCTGGGCATCCGAGAGGGGCACAGCTGAGGCACTAGTGGGGGTGAGTGGAAAACTGAGGTGACACTCAGAGTGGAACACTTGAAAGTAAGGTGAGGGTGTGGGTTGAGTCACCCACATGAATGTTGTTGCGTGGCTTACAGCCGCCTGGAGCCGAAATCACTAAGGAATGAAGTGCAGTCACCTCACAAGAGGAGCGCATGGCTGCTGGGGTTTGTGCAGTCTGATGGGATCATCTGCAACACTGGAAGGGGCTTAGGGCAGAGTGAGGGAGAACAATCTGGTGGTGGCAATACTGAGCAAGGAAGATGACTGCGCCATCTCCAGGCCCAGAGGTGTGAGCAGTAGAGAGCAGACATGGGTCTGCACGTAAAGAGCAGACATGGCTGTGTGCTGATTAAACTTTACCAAAAGGCTGCCATGTGCTAACTGCTGCTCCAGGGTGGACACGCCAAAGTGCAAGTGGCAGGCCACAGGGTATGGGAGAGGAAGCAGCTATGACTCTGTCAGGGAAGCAATAGCCTTAAAACTTAAAGAACAAAGCAAAAACAATAAAAACAAAACCAAAAACTGACACCAAAGCTGAGAATAAGAGCCCAGTGACAAGGCCAAGGAAAGCCATCTACAATTCCTGCAAACACGCCAGACATTGGCATTCCAAATCAATCAATAAGGAAAACAAGGTAACCCCAAAGACAAATAGGCAAAGGACAAAACCTGAGAACCCATCAACAAAGGGCACAGTGTCCACTCACCTAGTCAGGGAGGACACATGACTCTGAACATCACTGAGGTACCATTTCATACTCTTTGGAATGACAAGACCAAAAAAAAAACTGAATTACACTCAGGGTTGGCAAGGAAGCAGAGTAAAGGAGATTCTACCACACTGCTGATGTGAATGAAAATTGAATGTAGCTTTGTCCAGCAATTTGGCAAAATCTAATAACATTCAAAATATTAATACCCTTGCAATGTGGATGAATCTTGCAGACATTATGTTGAGTGAAAGAAGCCAGTTGCAGAAGTCCACCTATTTTCTTTTTTTTTGAGACAAGAGTCTCACTTTGTTGCCCTAGGTAGAGTGCTGTGGAGTCACAGCTTACAGAAACCTCCAACTCTTGGGCTTAGGCGATTCTCTTGCCTCAGCTTCCCAAGTAGCTGGGACTACAGGTGCCCGCCTCAACACCCAGCTAATTTTTGTTGCAGTTGTCATTGTTGTTTTAGCTGGCTGGGGCCAGGTTCAAACCCGCCACCCTTGGTATATGGGGCTGGCGCCCTACCCACTGAGCCACAGGTGCCACCCAAGTCCACCTACTATATGATTCCATTTCTATGGAGAGTACAGAAAAGGCCAACCCACAGGGACAGACTGGCTGGGAAGGAAGTGACTGGGGATGGATTTCCTTTTGGGGTGATGAACATTTTCTAGAATTAGTGAGAAATGACTGCATAACTTTGTGGACATAGTAAAACCCACTTGAATGACATACTTTAAAATGTGACATTTATGGTATGAATTATATCTTAATTTAAAAAATACCCTGTGGCCTGGCACTTGCACCTCTGCGTGTCTACCCTGGAGCAGCAGTTAGCACATGGCAGCCTTTTGGTAAAGTTTTATCGGCACACAGCTTTACGTGCTAAACCTGGCTGCTTCATACCACCACAGCTGCAATGAGGAGTTGCAACAGGGACAAAAGTAAGAATGTGGTGTGTGCTAAATTCTTTCCTGTAACTTTCAAAGAATTTTTTCAAACAACATTTTGGCTGGCATCTGAGCATGGAGAGTACCATGGTTTCCCTGTGGGAGTCTGCAAAAACAGCGAGGCTGCACGGACCATTACCTGCTGGCTGCACAGGTCACCCAGAAAGAACTGCACCTGTGGGTTATAGAATCCTTGCCGGATATCAAACACATTGACAGCATAGCCTCTTGCCAGCAACTGCTCCACCATATGCTGGCCCAGGAATCCAGAGCCCCCGATCACTGTGCATTTCTTGGCCTGTGGAGAGAGGGAGGGCAGGGAGGAAGCACAGTGAGAACTGGGGGCTATAAGGAGCCAACTCACACACCCTGAGCCACTGCAGTAACTCTTCTTGAGCCAAGTTGGAAGCTTTATGTAATTTTTGTGTTCTACTGCTAACGCAGCCTCATCTCCTGGGATTGGTAAGGAGGGGAGAGAGATAACAGATGATACTCAGATAGACTTGGCTTGGACTTGATGACAAGAACCATGTTTTATAGTGAAAGAAAATTAAACCACCTATGGTCAAAACTGGACAATCTGAAACAAACAAACAAAAACCCCCCCTTGCTCCCAATATCTGATCCCTGGGTACTTCTCCAAGGCCAAACAAAGAAAAAAAAAAAGACAGAAAAAGCCAGCCATCTGATAAAAAGACTATAACTCTTCTTTCTGATATTTTAAGTGGAAACTATCAAACGCTTGCAGCACAAAGTCAGTCCCTTTTCCTCCACAAGGGGGCAGTGGTTACCTAACCTCTTCTAGCCTTGGCCTAGGGATCTAAGACTGTCTTTAAGAGCCTCTCCAGGTAGTGTTATACTGAGCATGGGCGAGCTGTTCACTCAGGCCCTGGGCTCTACTTTCCTTCTCTGCACTTCCTGGAAGTTGAAGAACCACAGGAGAATGAAGGCATTTACCTTCAGCCTCTGAAAGTGCACAACTTCTTGAGTAATTCCATCTGGGATAACGGAAAGAGAGAACACCACATGCAGACGCTTGTATGTTTTGACTCTAAGGTTCTGATCATTCCTACATACACGTAATCATGCCGTGGTAGGTAATTAGTACCTTGACTGACAATGAAATATTTGACTCAGGCTGGAGTCAAATTAAATACAAAAATTCCCAAAATTGACAATTGAGAATAAAATTCCAGACTGGAAACAGGACTCAAAAATGGGTTACTGAGAGGAGTGATAAAATCAACATCTTAGAGATAGTGCCAAGGACAGAGCCACCTACACAAACTAATTTATCTGCAGTATGTGTATAACCTTAGCACAAGAGAATGGTCCAGGCCATTGTGTTTTCCCCAACCTTTCTTGTTTTGCTTTGTCTTTAAGTGGGACCTTTTTTCCCCACAGAGACCTTATGCAAAATATATAAGTCAAGATAAAAGTACTCTTTTAATTTTAGTAAATTTAAGATTTTCCTCCCTATAAAGACAATCAATGAGGAAAAAAGAAGTTATTTTGAAGAACACAAAAGTTTAAGAACTGTATGACAATGGCAGTTTGCCATAACCATTGAAACCTAGTCTGCGGCCGCGCCCCCCCCCGCCGCCCCCCGCGCCACGGCCCACCACACACCAAAAGAAAATCAATCGAAAAAAAAAAAAGGAAATATGCTAATAAACCCCGCAACGATAGGGGGGG
>CAUYPK010150243.1:0-10260 GCA_963574355.1 Loris lydekkerianus | reverse complement strand
ACAATCATGTCATCTGCCAAGAGTGAAAGTTTGATCTCTTCTGACCTTATGTGGATACCCTTAATTGCCTTTCTTCCCTAATTTCAATGGCTAAAACTTCCATTACAATGTTAAAGAGCAATGGAGACAATGGGCAACCTTGCCTGGTTCCTGATCTAAGTGGAAATAATTTCAATTTAACTCCATTTAATACAATATTGGCTGTGGGTTTGCTGTAGATGGCTTCTACCAGTTTAAGAAATGTCCCTTCTATACCAATTTTATTAAGTGTTCTGATCATGAAGGAATGCTGGATATTATCGAAAGCTTTTTCTGCATCAATTGAGAGAATCATATAGTCTTTATTTTTTAGTTTCTTTATGTGCTGAATTACATTTATAGATTTAAGTATATTGAACCAGCCTTGAGAGCCTGGGAGAAATCCCACTTGGTCATGGTGTATAATTTTTTTGATGTGTTGTTGGATTCTGTTTGTTAGGATCTTATTGAGTATTTTTGCATCAATATTCATTAGTGATATTGGTCTATAATTTTCTTTTCTTGTTGGGTCTTTTTCTGGTTTAGGGATCAAGGTGATGTTTGCTTCGCAGAATGTGTTGGATAGTAGACCTTCTTTTTCTATATTTTGGAAGAGGTTTAGTAATATAGGTACTAGTTCTTCTTTAAATGTTTGGTAGAATTCTGACATAAAGCCATCCATGTTTTTTATTTCACCCTATTTTCTCCTCTCTTTCATTTCTCACTTCTCACTTTTCCCCACTCTTTCTTTTCTGACTTCTCATTTCTTATTCTATACCAAAAGGCCACTCCAACAAATAAGCACAGAGACAGGGAAATTTCAAGAGAAGGAGTAAGTGAAAGGAAAAAAGAAGTGAACAAGAGGAAAACACACATGATGAGGAACCAACAGAAAAATTCTGGCAACATGAAAAGCCAAAACAGATCATACCTCCCCTCCAAGGATCATAAGGAAACTACAAAATAGAATACCACCTATAAAGAAATTATGGAAATGACAGAAAGAGAATTTAGAATATAGATGGCAAAAACAATGAAGGGAATTGAAGGGAAAGGAAAATTTACCAAAAAGGACATCTAAAAACAACCCAAGAAATGAATTAAAGACATGATGAAATTAGAAAGAATATATCAGCATTTAAGGAATTGAAGGAGTCATTCAGTGAACTTAAAGTTGAAATAGAAGCTATCAATAACAGAGTAGACCATGGAGAAGAAAGAATATCATAGGCATAATAATAAGGCTCTTGAACTAACTCAAGCATGTAAAGAGCCAGAAAAGAAGAGAGTAAAAGCAGAGCAATCATTTGAAGAATTATGGGGCTTCACCACATTGAAGCATACAAATTATAGGTATCCCTGAACAAATTATAGGTACCCCTGAGGGGAAGAAGAATAATTCAAAGGAATGAAAGCCCTACTGGAGGATATCATAAATGAAAATTTCCCAATCATCACCAAAGATTCTGATACAATCCTTTCAGAGGGATATCAAAACCAGTTCATCTAAAAACAAATAGACCATCTCCAAGACATATTGTGATGGATGTCGGCAAGGTCAAAATGAAAGAGAAAATTTTGCACCAATTGACCTACAGGGGAAGATACATCAGAATGGCAACAGACTTGTCAGCTGAAACTTTTCAAGCCAAAAGGGAGTGGTCATCTACCTTTAACTTTCTTAAACAAAACAATTTCCATCCTAGGATTCTGTAGCCTGCTAAACAAAGTTTCAAAATCAATAGAAAAATTAAATCTTTTACTGACATGCAAACATGGAGTAAATTTACCACAATACTAGCTCTGCAGAAAATACTCAGACCCGTTCTCCACACTGACCATCACAGCAGGCCAACAGCAAAGTAGACACCCAGAAACTAAAGGACAAAATTTAGCTTCCATAATGGTGCACAGGATAAAACTAAGCAATGGACTTTTATAAAATAAGATAAATAGAACTCCACCATACTTATCAATTTTCTTAGTAAATGCGAATAGCTTGAATTCCTCACTGAAGACCTAACCTTGACAGACAAAACAAGACTCAGGGGCAAATGGGAATCAGAAGAAAAGAAGGGTTGCTATTTTATTTTCAGATACAAGTGGATTTAAAGTAACAAATGTCTTAATGCTGTAATTGGGTTAATGAGGTGAAGGCTATGTTGATTTGTAGGATGTAAGCACTCCAATTTGTACAAATAATCAGCACATTGAATCCCACGATGGCATAAATGTATTCATGATCTATATACAAATGACTTAATAAAAAAAAAAAGGAAAGAAATAAAGAAAAACAAAGATGGTCACTTCATACTGGTCAAGGGAACAACAAGAGGACATTTCAATTCTTAATATATATGCACCCAACTTAAATGTGCCAAGATTTATGAAACAAACATTGACTGATGTGAGCAAAATGATATCCTATAACACCATAATAGCTGGGGACTTTAACACACCTCTGCTGAACCTGGGAAGATCCTCTAAACAGAAACTAAACAAAGCTATAAGGAACTTAAATGTGACCCTAGAACAAATGTGTTTAATAGCCATATGCAGACACACACACACCCCTTACCAAAGCTAAGGAATATACATTCTTCTCAAAAGCCCATGGAATGTATTCCAAAACAGATCATATACTAGGACACAAATCAAATCTCAACAAAATTAAAGGAATTGAAATTATACCTTGTATTTATTCAGACCACAAGGCAAAAAAGGGTAGAACTCAACAAAAAATTTCATCCCCACACAAAGGCACAGAAATTAAATAACCTTATGCTTAATGACAGTTGGGTCAAGGAGGATATAACAAAAAATTATTAGATTCCTAGAACATAATGACAATGATGCCACAAGCTACCAAAACCTGTGGTATTCTTGCAGAAGCAGTCCTAAGAGGGAAATTTATTGCATTAGACACCTACATCTGAAAAACAGGAAAAGCACACATCAACAATATAATTAATCATTTCAAGGAAATGGAAAAGGAAGAGAAATCCAGTCCCAAACCTAAAAGACAAAAATAAATAGCCAAAATTAAATCAGAAATAACTGAAATTGAAAACAAAAGAATCATTCAGATAATTAATGAAACAAAAGTTGGTTCTTTGAAAAGATAAACAAAATTGATAAACCTTTGGCCAGATTAACTAGAAACAGAAAATAAAGATTTCTACTAACTTCAATCATCAAGGAAAAAGGGGGGAATAACAGATACTACAGAGATAGGAGATCTATAGGAGATAATCTATAACACTATAGGAAATAATCTCTGACTACCATAAAAAACTCTATGCTCAGAAATTTGACAATGCGGGGGAAAAGGACCAAGACCTGTAATCACACAAGCTTTCTGGACTTAACTAGGAAGAAATAGATCTCTTGAACAGACCAATATCAAACACTAAAATTGAATAAAAATAAATATTCTCCCAAAAAGAAAAAAAAAAAAAAAAAAAAAAAAAAAGCCCTAGACCGGATGGCTTTACAATAGAATTATATCAAAACTTCAAAGACAAACTTATACCTATACTGCAAAACTGATTCCAAACATTGAGAAGAAAGGAATCTTCCCCCAACACATTCTATGAAGCAAACATCACGCTGATACCAAAACCAGGAAAGGACCCAACTAAAAAGGAGAAGTACAGACCAATTTCACTGATGAATATCAATACAAAAATACTCAATAAAATCCTAGCAAATAGAATACAGCTACATATTTAAAAAATTATCCATCTCAATCAAATACACTTTATCCCAGGGATACAAGGTTGGTTTAACATACACAAATCGATAATGTAATTCACTATATCAAAAGAAGCAAAAACAAAGACCATATGATCCTCTCAATAGATGCAGAAGAAGTATTCAACAAAATTCAGCATCCTTTTCTAACAAGAATGCTCAAGAATACAGACATAGATGGCACATATCGTACACTGATAGAAGCCATCTATAACAAACCCACAGCTAATATCATACTGAATAGAGTAAAACTGAAAGTACTTCCACTTAGAACTGGAACCAGACAAGATTGACCACTATCGCCACTACTATTCAACATAGTTCTGTAACTTCTAGCCAATGCGATAAGGCAAGAGAAGAATATTAAGGTCATCCATGTGGGGGCAGAGGAGATCAAACTCTCACTGTTTACTGATGATGTGATCTTATACTTAGAAACCCCCGGAAACTCAATGACAAGACTCCTTCCTGGAAGTGATCAAGAACATACCATGCTCTTGGCTAGGAAGAATCAACATTATTAAAAAGTCTATACTACCCAAAGCAATCTACAGATTTAATGCAATACTCACTAAAATGCCAACATCATACTTTGAACAACTGGAAAAAATAGTTATTTGTTTTGTAGGGACAATTCTTAGTAATAAAAACAAAGCTGGAGGCATCACTCTACCAGAGTTTAGGTTATATTACAAGTCCACAGTGATCAAAACAGTATGGTATTGGTACAAAAATAGAGACATAGACATATGGAACAGAATAGAAAACCAAGAGATGAAACCAGCCTCTTATCACCATCTGATTATCAATAAACCAAACAAAAGCATACACTGGGGAAAAGAATCCCTACTCAATAAATGGTACTGTGAGAACTGGATAACCACATGTAAAAGACTGAAATTGGACCTGCACCTTTCACCACTTACAAAAATTGACTCAAGATGGATAAAAGTTTTAAGTCTGAGACATGAAATGATAAAAATCCTAGAAGAAAGTATAGGAAAAACTCTTGAGGAGTCAGCCTATGGAAAGATTTTATGAAGAAGACTTCAGTAGCAATCCCAGCAACAACAAAAATAAGCAAATAGGACTTAATGAAGCTGAAAAGCTTCTGCATAGCTAAGGACAACAATTAACGCAAATAGACAACTTTCAGAATTGGAAAAGATATTTACATGTTATGAATCTGAAAGAGGGTTGATAACTAGAATCTACAAAAAACTCAAATTAATCAACAAAAAAAGTGCAAGCAATCTCATCACTGGACAAAAGATACAAATAAATGAATAGAGCCTTCTCTGAAGAAGACAGACAAATGATAAACAAACATATGAAAAAATGCCTATCAACCCTAATCAACAGAGAAATGCAAATCAAAACCACCTGAGATATTACCTAACCCCACATCACAAAGTCCCAAAACTGCAGATGCTAGTACAGATGTGAAGAGAAGGTAACACTTTTACTCTATTGGTGGGACTGCAAACTAATATAGGCTATTTGGAAAAAAGTATGGAGACTCCTCAACAAACTCAAATTAGACCTTCCATTTGATCCTGCAATCCCATTACTAGGCATCTACTCAGAAGAAAAAAAAAATCATTCTATCATAAAGATGTTGTCTTAAATGGTCCGGGCTGGGGTCACAGAGATATAGATCAGTTTATGAAGAAGCAGAGGACTACAGCTCACTCCAGCATGTAGTGACCTCAGTTTATTTCTTATAAGCTTCTATACTCTTAACAACACTAAGTTCTGCATGTGCACTTTCTAATAATAATACTACTTGGCAGCCAATGATTTAAATGATAAGACTACAAAGAAGCCATGCAGAGTGACCACAAAAACTTATTCAGCTGTTTGTCTGAGAAAACAGGTGCATCATGTAACTGAAATGCACACTAACTTATCTTGTTTTCCACTTCCAAGGTCCCTTCCAGGACATTCCACAGACAACCAGACTCTGTTTGCAGAGTCTGCTCCCATTAGACTAGTTTGCTAATCAGCTCAGGGTCTTAAAGGAACCTCCCTTCATATGAACTCTGAGAAAGCTTCTTTGAACATAAGTCAATGACACTTGAAGTTACATGGAGGCTACATAAAGACTTTTACACTAGATTGTTTATCACAGATCTATTTATAATTGCCAAGATGTGGAAAAACCTAAGTGCCCATCAACCCATTTAGTGGATTATTAAACTATAGTATATGTATACCATGAAATACTATTCAGCCGTAAGAAAAGATAGAGACTTTACATTAACCTAGATGAAGTTTAAACACATTCTTCTTAGTGAAGTATCACGAGAATGGAAAAGCAAATATCCAATTTACTCAATACTAATATGAAGCCAGTAGATGATATAATACATGCCCACATTAGATAAAAACTCAATTTAATTTAATTTGGGAGAGGGAGATTGGATTGTACCTAATGGGCACAAGGTAAGGGCACATCTTCTGGGTGGTGGACACAGCTACAACAGGGACTTTGCCTAAGAAATGCAAACATTATAGCCTAATCATTTGTACCCTCATATTAATCTGAAAAAAAAAAATCTCCCAATGCTCAAGTGATTTTTCTCCCAGAATGAAGTAGCTACAACTTCAGGCACCACATCAACATGCCTGATGGTTATGAATGAGACTCACAAAAGCTGAGGGAGAGCCCTGACTCCTGAAGTTGACAACCAGGTATATTCGTTGGTCTGAGCATCCAGAACTCAATGAAGGTCAGGGTGAAGCTAGGACACCTGCAGAAGAGACAAAAATATCTGTTGCCTTGAAAGACCAGAAATTGCTGGTCTAATTAAATATTGGAAAAATTTTGGCCTCTGCAGTCCATGTTGGTCAACATATAACATCCTTATCCTGCCTGTTAAAAAACCTGGAACAGGTGAATATCATTTTGTTCAAGATCTCCAGACTGTTAATAAAATAGTAGTGGATATGCATCCAATTGAGCAATTGAGCATAATCCATATACTTGACTGAATGCTATGCCTTCTACAACAACTTAGTTTTAGAATTAAAAGACATTTTGTTTTATATTCCTTTGATAAAAGAGTTACAAAAATTGTTTACTTTTAAATGACAAGATCCAGACACTTTAATTAAAGAACAATTTTGTTAATTGTGTTAACTCATGATTTTAAAACCTCCCCTATAATTTTTAGTAAAATTTTGTCCAACACCCTCTTGTGTCTATAGTTAATGGGGGGATGGCTACTCCAATACATAAATGACTTGGTAATTACTAGAGATACCCAGAAACATTGTCTTACTAATACTATTGACACCTTAAACCACTTGGCCAGATCTAATTACAAAGTGTCCT
Organism: Loris lydekkerianus; assembly: GCA_963574355.1. Lineage (NCBI taxonomy): Eukaryota > Metazoa > Chordata > Mammalia > Primates > Lorisidae > Loris > Loris lydekkerianus. The sequence continues at coordinate 3,152 of CAUYPK010150243.1, read as the reverse complement.
GGAAAAAGACACAAATACACAGACAAGTTAAATTCCCAGACATTCTCATAAAACCAGGTGGACAGAGTTTGTTTACTGATAAAAAAGAGTAATTATGGCTTGGCGCTTGTAGCTCAGCGGTTAGGGTGCTGGCCACATACACTGGTGCTGGCAGGTTCAAACTCAGCCCAGGCCTTCCAAACAACAACTACGAAAAATAAATAAATAAAATAAAATAAATACCCAGATGTTGTGGTGAGCACCAGTAGTCCCAGCTACTTGGGAGGCTAAGACAAGAGAATTGCGTAAGCCCAGGAGTTTGAGGTTGCTGTGAGCTATGATGCTACAGTACTCTACCAAGGGTGACATAGTGAGACTCTGTCTCAAAACAACAACAACAACAAAAAAAAAAAAAACCCCAGAAGATGAAGAAAGAAAGAAAAAAGAAAGAAAGTAATTAGAAAGATCTCAGTCCCAAAGACAAGGTAACACTCACAGAACTTTCTGAGCATGGCTGGATTTTTTCCAAATTTAAATAATAAATTTTAAATTAATTGTTAAGCCTCTATATAAAGTTTTAAAAGGTGAAGGAAAACTGCCCCTTAATTAAATTCCAGAGTGTCAAACAGCCTTTAAAACTTTAAAAGTGATACTAACCCAGGCTCTGTCCCTAGGACTGCCAAATCTAACTAAAATATTATATTTTTTTGTCCATGAACACAAAAGGATTAGACTTGGTGTATTCCTCTAATACACTGAGGGACACTTCAGACTATTACTTTTCTGTCTAAACAGACTGATACCACCCTTGCCGGCTGGCTCCCATGCCTCTGAGCAGTAACAACCACCAGTGATTTAATACAAGAGATATAAAAGTTTATACTGGGATGGAGTATCACAGTCCACCAGGTATTAATGATACTTCAGAACAAGAGTGGGTCAAATGAACAGGTAACAGACTATACTCTTAGAACAGTGATTTTTAGCTGGTGTGCCATGAGAGGACCTTAGGTGTGCCGTGAACATTTTTAAGGATCATTAATTAATTTGTTTTTGTAATAAGTCAAAGCACAGTAAGCATTTTTTTTGCTCTTTATTTTTAAATCAACATAATTTAAGTGTGCTGCAGAAGTTTAACTCTAGGTTCAAGTGTGCCATGAAATAAAAAAGGTTGAAAAACACTGTCTCAGACAATTCAAAGGTAATAGTATAAACAGTGAGTGACTTAAACCCAGTTGCTCTTCTATCTGATCCTGCCTATAAGACTCTAAAACATCAATGTCTAAAAATAATTAATCAAACTTATTCAAATAAATTTCATCTAATGTGATATAGATTGGAATTTATTTATAAATGGTAATAATTATGTTAAAGATAAAAGATGAACAAGATATACTGTAATAACCTAAAAAAAGTTATAAAGCCGGGCAGTGCCTGTAGCTCAAAGGAATAGGGCGCCAGCCCCATATACCAGAGGTAGCGGGTTCAAATCTGGTCCTGGCCAAAAACTGCAAAAAAAAAAAAAAAAAAAAAAAGTTACAAAACCTTTACCAGCCAAAACTTCGGCTCAGAGAACTGAGCTGGTAGCTCTAACTAAGACTTTAACCTATCTAAAAAAAAAGTGTTAATAGCTGTACTAATTCAAAGTGTACACGTTTAGTCTTACATGCTCACAGAACTATTTTTTAAAAACACAAATCATTGACGATAGAAAAAAATTAAAAACAGTATATAAATTATCTAATTGTTAAATGCATTTTGGTTATTGGTCTGGCAAGAGTCATGCATTGACCTGGACATCAGAAAGGGACAAAAAAAATAATTTTTAAAAATCATCTAACAGATAAGTCTACTAAAATAATTACAAAAGCTATCGTAGTTCCGCTAGTCCCTCCTATAAATTTGTCTAAATTCCAGCCTGTGTATAATAAACTAAAAATAAAAGATAATACCAGAAAATGTTATTAATTCAAATGAATGACTAATGAAGGGGAAATAATCTAGCTGCCTAAAGCTCTCAGTTATCAGGTAATTAAAAGACTACATAAAGTAACACACTATGGTCAAGAGACAAAGGCTGATTTCATTATACACTGCCTGACAAGATAATACTCGCCACAACATATTAAAAAAAATCACAAACCACTGTCTAATTTACCTCAGACATAATCCGAACCCAGAAAATCAAAAACCAAAAATGTTACAATGTCAAAGGGCTGTTGCATTTAAAGATTGGCAAGTAGACTTTTCCCAGGCCAGCCGAGGACTTAAATATTTATTAATGCTAGTAGATAACTTTTTGGAGTGACTAAAGACTTTCCCCACAAGAACTTTAAAAACCACAAAAATAATTTAAATGTCACTAAAAAATTTATCCTAAATATAGACTTCTGAGAAGCCTACAGAGTAACAACAGACCATCTTTTATTACACACATTATCCAATCAATAAATAGGTTTCCAAGCGTTCCCTTAAAGCTGTATACCACATAGAGGCCACAACCTTCTAGAAAGTTTAAAAAGATAAATCAAACCTTAGAAAGATAACTAACCAAACTATACCAAGAAATTCATTTACACTGAATCTGGTATTGCCCATTGCCTTATTCCGAATTTGGGTGGCTCCCCAAAACAGGCCTTCGAAGAAATTCAAAGAAATTTGAAGATAATTTGAAGAAAACCAATATTCGTCTTATAGGGATCCCCAAAAATGACGAAGTGGCTTCACAAGGCACAGAGTCTCTTCTCGATGAGATTATGAAGGAGAACTTTCCAGATATGCCAAGAGATTCTGAAATTCAGATAGCAGACAGTTTCAGAACTCCAGCACGACTCAACCCGAATAAGACATCCCCCAACACATCATAATCAATTTCACTAAAGTTAATATGAAGGAGAAAATTCTGAAAGCTGCCAGATGAAAGAAAACCATTACCTAAAAGGTGAAGAATTTTAGAATAACTGCATATCTCTCTGCTGAAAACTTTCAAGCTAGAAGAGCATGGTCATCAACTTTTAATGTCCTAGAACAAAATAACTTTCAACCCAGGATCCTGTACCCAGCTAAACTGAGCTTCATTTATAACAGAGAAATTAAATACTTCAACGACATTCACATGTTGAAGAAATTTGCCACAACTAAACCAGCTCTCCAGGACATTCTTAGACCTATCC
>CAUYPK010150242.1:0-21644 GCA_963574355.1 Loris lydekkerianus | reverse complement strand
AGGATTTATAAACATTTATTTACAAGACTTTACTGCCTTAAATGGGGTTTTCACTTAATTAAATGTGCCATTAAATATTGTGGGTTAAATAGTTCAGTGGAGTACAGTTCAGTTCAGCCGCCTACCTCTTCAGCTCAGCCGCGACTTGTGGACTGATCTGAAGCACCACCCCCTCAAGCAGACGGCAGAAGACGATTGGAGACTACGTGCATTTGATTAGGTGTGTGCGCACCGATTAAAATAACCTGTATGACCCGAGTATAAGCTGAGTTCTGGTTTTTCAGCACAAATTTTTGGCACAAAAACTCAGCTTATACTCGAGTATATGTGGTAAATTTTACATTATAATTTCAGTTCAAGTTTTTCTTTCTCATGAGAGAGGAGATTACAGTCCTCTGTTCTAAGTTACCATGGAACTGTGTTTTACAATTTCAGACTTCACATCTCAGTCGAAAATCACAGGTACCTGGGTGAAATGACTGGGGTCGTGTCCATGTCCCAATCTACTGTGGGAGCTTTTGAGTTGGGGTGCTGTGCCCGTTTCCCTTTATCCCCGTATTCATCAGACTGGTCCTGAGAATGCCCCACAGGTGTGGCACTGATGGTGCACAGTCCAAGCTGAGCTGATGGTGCACAGTCCAAGCTGAGGAGCATACTAATACCTCATTCTTTGCCTTGAATTCCAGTTGAAACTCCCAGATTGCCCTGACCCCTGACCTTGCTAGTCAACTACAAAAAGAAAACAAAACAAAAAAAAAAAAAAAAAACGGAGGAGGCGGAGAGAGGTGGAGAGATAGGAGAAGCTGCTCAGAAAATTAATTAAAACATTGATGTGTATTATTATCTCTTTCCTCATGGTTGTCATGAGAAATACTTTAAACTTGTTTTTATCATTTTAAAATGCTAGTATGCTCTGGAAATAATTCAGAGAACAAACATTCAGAGGGTGAGTGAAGAGGCATCCTCTGTCTCTTAGTAGCAGGTTAAATACATGAAGTTCATGAGTGACTTCTGGGTCTGCTATGAAAGAGCAATTCAGTAACCAATTTGATTTTTATTATCTCCCATGCACCAAACACTAGGATATTTGCTGGGTTCAGGCAGATGAATCAGAAAGACATATTAGGTAAAGTAACATGCTATGTTATAGCAGAAACACAAGGATACGTGTGCAAGACAATTTATTTCCTAAGAAAATTCACAAGGTCAGGAAAAGCTTCATGAGTGATGAGATATTTTGTGTGATGTATGATTGGGAGATAGCCATGGTGAGGGTTGTGGGGCATAGGAGTGTTGGTGAAGCATATTCGAGGAAGAATGGAATATATTAGTATACATCTCATCTAAATACTAGCCCAACTGACTAGAAGGTCCAGAAAAAGCCAAGTGTGTCAGGAAAAAATAGTGTAAGGTAGAATGTCAGGTGTTGAAGCTAGATTCACTTGTAATGAAAGTCTTAGAAGACATTTTTATAAGTTAATGCACTAGTTTGTATTATAGGTCCATGAAAAGGCATTGATTCATTTTAAGCAAGAACGTGACACAATCTACTCTGTGTGTGTGAAGAATAGATTAGAAAGAGCAAGGTTGAAGGCTGAAAGGGTGTGAGCACTGCTGCTGCATCGGGCTTGTGACTCTGTGATCTCACAGAGGTGGGGGCCATCTGGCCAGATGGTGATGTGCGTGTGCAGCGGCTATTTTGGGGGTAGAAAGAAAAAAAAAACATAATTTATTGAACATTGGTAGGTCCTTCTTAAACCTTAAGTTTAAGTTGCAGGTAGCACTTATCAAAATGTGGCTGGGAATCGTGGAGGGTGTGCGGTGCCATGCCACTGAGTGCCCTTGCTGGATGTACTGGCACTTTGTGGGAAAGAGAACTACTTTGTGGAGAAAGTGTCATTTTCTCCACTCCAAATAAAGAGGGGTTTGGGAAAGTCATGAGTCATTCCATGAAAGCACTTAAAACAGCTAGATGTAGTCAAAAGTTTATGTGTGCTTCTGATCATCACTCCTCCAAGTGGTCGCTATTTTAAGACCTTTATAAAGGTCAGCTTTCCTGGCTAACTCCACCCTTTACTCCTGAGTTTCTTCCTCTCTTTATTCTTTCCTCCTTTTATTGTCAGTATTTATGATTGGCGATGTTATTTCTCGTCTGGAATATTTATTGCATTCGGCCAAAGCTGGTGATTTCTGCCTTTGGGTTTTATCTTTGCACACTCTGTGCTCTATCTTCACTTTCCTTACTAAGATAAAAAATTCAGAAGCCAGTGGACCAACTAACACACAACCACACAAGGAAAGGCTCTATTTAATTCCAGCTGGCAGAGGAGGGATGGGGAGGAAGGAGGGCAGTGGGTGAGCTCCCACCTGATGGGCACCATGTGAGGGCGCAGGGCACAGCTCCTGGGTGCAGAACACAGCTACAACAGGGACCTCACCTAACATTAAAACCTAATCATTCGCAAGCTCATATTAATCTGAAAGAAAGAAAAAAGATGAGAAAAATTCAGGTATCTTCCTTAACCTACCTGATGGTCAATTTCTTCATGTCTGACTTGTGGGACTGTGAGTAAAATTATTCATAAGAAAGCATCCGTGTCAAACTCTTGCCTGGCAGATTAATTCTTGACCGTAAACTACTGTTACTCGGGACAAAAAAAAAAAAAACACCGGAAAGAATATAATATATAAGATAAAAGAACCAATGAGATAATGTGAGACTGGTGAGGTTGGCATTTGGCCCCTGAGAATGTAAAGAGTGTAATATTTAACTTGAACTTTCTAAAAAGAATATATTATTTTCATTATTGGACAGTTTAACTCGGGAGTCATGGAGCCATGATGTATATCGTCCAGGTGGTTACCAGCACCAACACCCAGTCCGTCTGATCGCAGAGCCTGCGCTGGGACCACTGGACTCCTTTAGGCTCCCGGTACATTGTCATCCATGGCGACACCATGGCGACACCACGCTAAGCGCTGAGACAGCCGGACCCACCGCAGTCACCCGCAGTGGGCGGAGAACGCCCCTAGCTGAGATGCCTGGAGGGTCAATGAAGAACAGGGCAGCGAGATGTGCGTCCACCGATCATGTTTCCAAATGATTTATCGTTTACCAACTTCAGGTTCTGCTCCTGGTGTTTATAGACTAGGTAACTCAGAAAATGTCTTTAAAATATTAAGGAAAAACCCGATCTGTCTGAGACATCAAAGAGCTGTAACAAAGCAGTGAAAGATAAGGAGCAGGGACCAACAGAAACAAGGAGGCGCAGTGCCCATTTCACCGGACTGTCTGGTGAGGCCAGAGAGCGCTTTCTGCAGAGAGGCTCCCCAACTCGGCAAGCCGGGGCCAGAACAATGAACACATGTGTAGAGCTAGGAAGGCAAGTGGAAACTTAGGCTCCCTCTAGGAAAAGCATTTGGTAACCACCTTCTCCCATCACCTTTGCTCTGTGGCCCAGAAAGCATCAGTAACAGAAGTCAAGAGTGACCCAGAAGTAAATTGTAAAGATTCAGGCGTTAATGGTTTAAAATAATCTTGGTTATTTGTGCCTCTAGCTTTCCATTTAAAGCAAGGTTCATCTCTGAAATGGCAAATAGCACTGTATTAGGCCTCAAATTATGTCTGTTTCTTTCATGTATAATATCAAGATTGCAATAAAAAAGGTATATGAGGAAACATGAAAAATTAATCTCAGAAGAGATAAAAGGTAATTGAAACAGACACAAAGTGGATCCAGAAAATTTGATACAGACTTTAAAATATTCATGGACATATAAAGCGAGTCTGATAACGTTGGCGTGTAAGTAGAATATATAAAAAGCCAAGCAAACGGGGACTCTAGAAATATAAAGTTCAGTGGGTAGAGATTTTATATGTAAAATTTGTATTTTATGTAGCAAAATATGAGTGAGCTGTAAGACAGATCAGAGGAAATGTTGAGAAGTTCAGAGATACAGAAAAATATAAAATATAGAAAATAACTGAGGGGGCATAAGTGATATAAAGTTCAAAGAGATGTATAAAGAAAATCACAGAAGAAGAGACCAAAGGAAGTCACATTGACGTAATATTTAGAAAGACAGCAGCCAAACATATTTCCCAGTTGTAACAGATCAAAAAACTCTAAAAGCATGAAAACAATAAGAAAAAAGTGAAAACAAAAACAAAGTAAACCACAGGTAAGCCCATCAAATTAAATGATGTACTCAGAAATACATTAAGAGAGAAAAAAATGACTTTTTTTAAAAAAACAGCAGTAAGATTAGTGATGATTTTTCTCTATTGAAATGAAATTAGAGATAATGGGATATTATTTTTAGTAATATTTTTACTGTATATAGTAAGTGAATATAGCCAGCAACAACAACCTTCAAGAATTAAGGTAGGAAGAAAAAGAACATGTTCTTTCAAAATGGAAAGAAATTGTTACCAGCAAATCTACATGAAAGAAAATGTCACAATATTTGAAAGAAAAATTGTATTGGACAAGGGCTTAAAGATGCAAAAAGTGAAATACACCACAATGATAAAGAGCAGCAAAAGTGAAAAACTTCAGAGGCCAGAAGTGAGCAGAACTACAGGATGTGACAATTAAATTTGTGAACGCATCCCAGAAAAAGTGTTACATAGTGAATTCAACAAGGGCACAGGTTACAAAATAATCAAAGATCCATTTTTTCTCTTTATGTTAAAAACAAACATTGCACGTTGAAACAAAAACATAATTTACAACCCTTCAAAAAATGAAATACTTAAAGGTTACAAGATGCACAGCACTTATGAAAATTACAAAGTGTTGATGAAAGATTGTTCTAAAATGCAAAAGTTGCTTTTGAAAAATGAGGAAACGATCTACCCAATTGCAGACTTATTGCACAGCTTTGGTAACCAAAAGTGTGTGGTTTGTAGAGGGAAGGATACACAGACAGATGGGACAGAGCAGAGAATGCAGAAATAGACCCATGTCCATGATCCCAGACATTGCTGTTGGGACTGTAAAACGTCACACCTGCTCTAAAAATCTAGGTGACACTTCTTACAATCTAGGCACATAACTGCCTCACGTCCCAGAAACTGCACTCTTGGGCCTCTTTCCCAGAGAAGTGAAGATGTGTGTCCAAACAAAAAGTCATACACAGATGTTTATAGCAGACTTATTTATAATAGCCCAAACTGGAGATAATCTAGAGGTTTTTCAATGAATCAATCAACAAACTATGGAATAGTCATACCATCGTACCATGCTCAGCAATGACAGGAAACAAATTACCGCCTCACATCACGACCTGTGTACATCTCAGAAGGTCATGGACAGCACAGATCCCAGCAGATTACATTCTTTTTTATTCCATTTATTATTACCATCATCATCAATCAATAAATTATCAATCATTTATTATTCTTGAAATGACAAAACTGTAGAAATAGAGCAGGGGTTAGTGGTGCTGGGGTTTAGGAGGGATTTGGGGCAAAAGGGTGTAAGGGATAAGGTCTTATTCCAGGAATGGAAGGAACATGAAAGAAATGTTCTACATTTTGATTGATCTGTATCGATATCCTGTTGTAATACTGCAATACATGCAATTTGCAAGATATTCCCATGAGGAAACTTGTTCGTCACTCTGTATTATTTCCTGCAGTGAACAACATGTAAACCTACAATTCTCTCAAATTAAAAATGTTTAAAAATACAATAAGACTCAGTCATAAAACACATTTAATACGTTCTCTCAGCATGTAGTTATGAATTTGCAGTTTCTTGCACTATTTTGGAAGAACTGAAGTGAGGGAAAGTGATTTTGACTCTAAGAACAGTCATCTCAGGATAGTCACAGCTAGCTGACTGAACTGCTGGGTATTTATAGCAAAATGGTACTCTTGGGTCACCCTCTGTTTTTTCTTTCATGAATTTTAATAACTTTGCCTGGCTTTGCTTTTAGCACTTCTTTAATATTAAAACTGAATATCCTGAATACAATTTCTTAAACTTCTCATTAATCTTTAAGAAGCCATGTACTTTACTTGGAACTTGTGAAGGTATTTTTTTCTTAAGGTATTCTGGTGCAAGGAAATTGGAAGTAACTGGTTTGTAACCAGGAGTCCTTGGTTAATAGGCCACTTCTGACAATAATGGGAGTTTACAAATCATGTGTACTGGATGGTTGAAGAGGCCCAGAGGACTCTAAGGTGTTGGAGAAAGTGATATTTTATTAAGGTTGAACTTTCACTTTGGGCTTATCACCACAAGCTAATCTTTGCAACTATATGTATGAATATGAGAAATGAATGTGGAGATAATCTTATTTATCAGATAACTTTACTCTGGAACAAAAGAAAAAAATACAAGGTTAATCTACTCTTCAATGTAATAATGAGTTTCTTCACAACATTATTCCCTTGGTGATTAATCTTTACCTTAAACAGCTTGAAAAATGATGCAGATGTCTTAGACGTTCACATTTACTAATGGGCTATGCCTCAAAATATGTGATTTTGCCAGACATTTCAAAAGTATGGCACAGAGGAGAAAAATGTAGTATTTAGATTGGTTTTATGACTCATTGCCAGAATAACCTATAATATTACTGGATTTTAATAATTTTATAGGTCAAGTGGAAGTGCGGGGAGAAGAAAATATTGCTAGAAAAACAATTCAAAATATTTCTATCCTTCTATTATGCATCACACTTTGGCATAAAATTTGAAAGTTCTACATTTTGTCACTTTCTACTGATCATGTCAACTTTTGTCAGTATTTCAGACAAATTAGTAAACTAATTTTAAGGTAATTTGCTGCTAATGATTCCTGCTTTAAATTGCTGAGGATTCTTCTATCTCTAGGGGGTTCTTCAGTAGAAAGACATTTTTTAAAATCATCAGTTCCATGCCTACTCCCTCCATAGGATCAAGGCTCACATCACTCACGGTAGGCATTCACAACTCAGTGAGTACAGCAAAGTGAATGGATTCAGATCTGTTGACTTAGGATTGATCACTTGCTATTCCTAACTAGAGGCATTTGACTTTAATGAATATACTTGAGATGCAGTAAAAATATAAAATTTAAACATAAAGTTTGATGCTTTGTGGCTATAGGCAACCATGTAATCAATCAGTACATAAAGGTTTCCCTTACTCCAACACATTATCTCTTGATCAACCTGGGCAATCCCCAATATAATCCTCTCAACTCCCAAACCCAACCAAAGAAGTGAAAGATCCCTACAATTAAGATTGTAAAACATTGATGAAAGAAACTGAAAAGGATACAAAATGGAAAGATGTTCCATGTTTATAGACAGAAAGAGGCAATATTGTTAAAATGTGCCTGTTACCCAAAGCAATCTACAGATTCAATGCAATCTATATAAAAATACCAATGACATTCTTCATGGAGATAGAAATAAAAATTCTAACATTTCTATGGAATCACAAAAGACCACAAATAAACAAGCCTATCCTGAGCAAAGAGAATAATGCTTGAGGAATCACATTACCTGACTTCAAATTATACTACAGAGCTATTGCAACCCAAACAGCATGGAACCAGTGTAAAAACAGACAAATAGATTGTGGGACAGAACAGAGCACCCAGAAATACATCCACACATTTACAGCTATTTTCAACAAAAATGCCAAGAATTTACATTGGAGAGAAGATAGATTTTTCATAAATAGTGCTAGGAAAATTGGATGTCCATACACAGAAGAATGAAACTAGACCCCTATTTCTCAGCATATTCAAAAATCAAGTAAAATGTATTAAAAACCTTAACTAAGACCTGAAACTGAAAACACTAGAAGAAAACATTGGGAAAGCTATCCAGGATATGGGTCTGGGCAGTGACTGCTTGAATAAGACCATAGCCTTTTTATTTTGCCCTGGGAATAGTCAATTCTAATTCCATGTATAAAAATATACTCTTATAAAGAGAAAGGGCCATACCTATGTAGAGATTATAAATTATAATACTGGTGATTAAGGAAATATGGTGAGGTATTACTGAGGGAGGTTCCAGGATATAAATACTGAAATATTCCTTTTGCTTTGGTTTCTGGCTACCTGGATGGGTTACTCCTTGATAACACATTGTGAAGTAAAATAAATTCTTAAGCCCTTCCCCACAATTCCCGCTAACTGAATGGGTCCTGTCTTGGCCAAGGGGATGATGCCAAAAGAAAACCTTTGGCTGAGTTGCCCACTGTGAGAAGCAGTGAAGTCAGACACAGCCAGTCACACCTCTCCCTTTTTTTTTTTTTTTTTTGGAACAAAGATGATACAAAATCATGAACAAGCTCAAGGCCTTGTAAGACATTGGTTAAACCACATCTACAAGTCATCAATTTACTAAACAGATCACTTGAGTCTTGGTATATGGGGGTGGCTTGTGTCTGAGTAACACATTTCCTTATCTTAAAGCTTTCCAGCCCTTTAGACAAAGCTTTGTTTCTTTATCCAAAAATCAAACAATCTTTACTCCCACCTATAACCTATAACATCCTTTGATGTACAAGGAACTAAACCAATGTACATTCTATGTATTAATTTATGACTGTAGGTATAATTCTTGTCTCCCTAAAATGCACAAAGCCAAATTGTAACCTAACCACAGCAAGACCACTCACTCAAGACTTCTTACAGTGGCCATGATCACTCGTACTCAGCTCAGAATAAATCTCTTTAAATTACAAAGTTTGGTTTTTTTTCTACTGATAACACTGATATCTAGAGAGAGAGAGATTATATATTATATATATATATATATATAACTCTAATTTAAATATATGTTAGAAAGAATTTACTCCAATTTAAATATATGTTAGAAAGGATTTACTCGATTCTGATTTTTAAATTAGAACCCAAGTGTCTTAAAATTATTTCTGAATAACCTAAGTTATGAACTTCAGAGCTTTAGCTTGGTGCTCCTTTTTCTGCCCTCTGTAGAATTAGAATCAGTGGAAGCCTGATTGTATTACATTATCTGCATCTTTCATTAAAATTTATTTTGTGAGTTGGTTATTTTATTTTATTTATTTATTATTTATTTATTTATTTATTTTGAGACAGAGTGTCACTATGTCACCCTCGGTAGAGTGCCATGGTGTCACAGCTCACAGCAACCTCAAACTCCTAGGTTAAAGCAATCCTCCTGCCTCAGCCTCCCAAGTAGCTGGGACTATGGGCACCCACCACAATGCCCAGCTATGAACTGGTTATTTTTAATTGCTCTGAGATTAAAATACAAGTATATTAGCTACTTTGTGCCCTGGTTTGTTGAGACATCTGAGAATTATAGAAGAGAATGGGAATTCTCTTTGTGTCCTCTGCCATGATTCTGTGCATGTCCCTTAAATCATGTGAAACTCAAGTAAGCCAGTATTGGTCAGAATTCAAAAGAAAGAAAGTCATCTCCTACTCTGTGTAGCAAAGCGTCCCGACCAACGGCCCTAGAGTCTTGGTATAGGGATGTCCTGCAGTGGGGCTTGAAGTGCAATGCTTCTCAGTACTTTTTCAAAAATTAGCATGTCACTCATGGAAATCTTAAATGACACAGTATTGCCACGCAGATTTTTTTACAGATGAAAAATTTGCCATTTAAATACCCCATATTATAGTGCTTGCTTTGAACCTGAGTTTTATGGCATAGTGTAGATTTATTTTTCAGAAATGATTATAGTTGAGAAAGCAAACTCTAATGGACAAATCAATAAACTTAGATAAAGTTTGATTAATAAAGAATTATTGGTCATTTCAAACTCTTTGTCTGGCAGGCATTATCAGATACATAAAATACCAAGTTTTAAAAAGGGTATTTTTATCCTTTTTTATCTTAAACTTTTAAATATCCTATTTTTTACACACACACACATACCCTATATGATACAGAATCCATTTTTAGAATAGAATTTTAGCCTATCTCATGAATTATTTTATAAAAATTGATTTATTCTTCATAATTTCAAACAACCAGAAAGCAAATATAACTGAAGAGTGTACATTGATTTATTTTAGGATTCCACTTTTGAACAAACAGTGGCCTTTGTGGATGGAAATAGCTGACATAATTTTTGAATTATCTCTAAAGATTTTTCTTAGATTTGAAAGTGCAAGGCAGTGCTGGTAGAACCCAGCAGTCTTTGAAATCTTGCTTTTCTGCCTCACAATCAGCCTGTGGCCATACACTAAAAATATCCATTTTATTTCTGATTACAGTAGCCAGGACTATAATGTCCTAATTTCCCAAAAAGGCCACACTTATTGGAAATTGTGCTTCAGGGTGTCCTTTTGTTCCTTTTTTTCTTTGGGAACTACTCATGAGTGACCCACTTCATCTTGCAGTATGATTGCCAGTCCCCCGTATTCAGCCAAATGGCTGATGGACGGCATTTTTGTTCAGTGATGATGACCACCAAATCTCAGAGGTGTAGGTTTGGCCATCCCAGTCCCACTCACCCACCCCTTGAGTAAGGGGAGAAGTATCTTGATACAAAAAAAGTCTACATAGGTATTACACTTTTCCCCCTCACACACAGAGCTGTTCTCTTCTCCCAGTCCAGAGGAAATGGATATACCTCAGGATTATTGAATCGTACCTGTATGTCACATGTAAACTCGGTTATGTCAAGACTTTCAGAGGAGAAGTTAAAATGTGTTGTTGGCACAGAACAAGAAAATAAGGATGCAGGAGGTGTGGCTCCCTGCTCTGTGGTCCCACAGAGAAGAATTCTCAAGACATTTCTAAGAACAGGAGCCCAAGGTTTTTTATTTCAGTTCCACCTGCTATCAGAAAAGGCAGGTGGGGTGTTAGGATCTATGTATGTGCTTCAACACCATCCAATCTTCTGCTCAGTTTTAGTGGCAGGCTAGGGTCGTGTAAGACGATGGGACGAAAATCCCCAGATTGAGGCAGGAAGTATTCCTCTCTGAAATATTCTTATGTTCTCCCATTTTAATTTCTAAATCAAAGTTTTTCTTCTTGTTTACTGAAAATGTGAGATGAAATGAAGGTTAGACAAGTCTGATCTTCAATACTGGATTTCTATGGGTATGAAAGCAGACAATAGTATCTCTTCCAAAAGGAAATAATTGTTGCTGCACCTGCTATGAGCAGAGCATGGTGATGGGCAAACACAATGCAGGAATATGCAGGGAAAGGTGAATTGTGAAATTTTTTTAATCTTACCAGAGAATGACTGAACAGGTCAGTATTTTCTGGATCTGATTTTTCCCTTTGTGGACTTCTATGCAGCTACTCAAGTCCACCATTATGATACAGACACACCACCGACACATTAATTCTTCTAGAGAAATAATACATTCTGCACCTACCTTACCCACTAAACTCGCAACCTTCCTGATGCCATGAGCCTTTAATACAGTTCCTGTGGGTCGTGACCCTCAGGTTGAGAACCACTGCACTAGAGTGATACCAACCATCCATCAATTAAAAATCTTTTTTTTTTTTATTTTAGCTCCTGTAGTTCAAATAAATATTTTTTCAACCCCTATTTGATATTTTCTTGAAGTTCTATCTGAGTATCTCCCTTCTCCCACTTCAGTCCCCTCTATATTTTGTGGACCACTGATAAGCTGAAAGCCAATTCATTTAAAAAAAAAAAAAAAAAATTCTTCACGTTTTACAGGAATAGCCCAACTTACCCAGACAAAAAATTTAAAAGATTATGTCCAGGACAAAAGTCACTTATTTTATACACACTGTGGTCAAGATATATTACCGCAATGATTTGCAGAAACCACAGTAATAACCACAGGATGAAATATTGAAATGATTATAGCCATAGATTAAACGGTGATGAATTTCTTATTGATTACAATAATTGATCGAGGTGAGGGCATTTTCTCTGTACTCTCAAAAGTGTTAGCATATAATGAAGCATAATACTAAGAAGTAGTCATGGGAGGAAACAATTCCTCACTACAGAAAATAAGGTTGTATTATTAAAATCATTTAAGACATGGAGAGAACCTCTCTTCCAGTAATATGATTGTTAATCAATTTCTGGTAACAGGGTGGATTAATATTAGTCTCTACCATTCTTTTTCTCATTTGTTTCTAGATGGTTTTAAGCACTTAGAATTCATTTTCTCTGTTTTAAAAAGTCATCTGAGTATATCGGCCTGCCCCTGTTGGCTCTCAGAGACTGGGTTCCTTAGATAATTCTCTGCCAAAGAACTGCCGTGAGCTGTGAGCCGTGAGCGTTTTCTTCAAGATATTCCAGAGAACTGGGACTTCCTTTATCCAAATCTCCTATAAATTGTGATATGTGGTGTCATATTTTAGCAATACACTTAGATTGAGTACATGAACTCTTCTACACTTCAGGGCTCTCTAGCTGGGACTTGAAGCTTTTGAGGAGGTCCCGATTATAGAAATATGACAAACATTTTACACTTCCAGCTCTCCTGTTCTGTGCATTTATTTTTATTTTTTAAATTCTTTGTTAAATCATAACTGTGTACATTAATGCATTTATGGGATACAATGTGCTGATTTTATATACAATGTGGAATGCTTACATCCAACTGATTAACAGAACTGTCTCCTCACTTATTTATCTGTTGTGGTAAAAACATTCATACTCTATTCTTAATAATTTGCATTTATTTCTCCTCAAAACCACCTTGGAGAAAAGCCCTTTTACTTTCATTTGCTGGTGACTTTCTCATCACTTTCTTCTCCCCCATTTGAAAACATGTTCTCAGAGAAGTATTCAAAATTCAAACAGCATTACATCCTGCCTATCAGCTGATAGAAACACTGATACAGTTTCCGTTCAAATCCTTCTTAATGAAGAGCAGATTATGCTAGAATAAAAATTAGGAATGAATAGTCAAGTGGTGAGTATAGCATATGAATCATTGAAGGATATTTGTATTTTAACAACGACATCTTCTAGATTACTGTCACCAAGTTGACCCTCTAAGTCACTGGTTTTCAACCTTTTTAAGCTCATGGCACACTTGAACCTATAGTTAAACTTCTTTGGCACACTTAAATTATGTGGATCAAAAAGAAAAAGATTTATAAAAGAATACACAAGCTGTGCTTTGGACTTCTTTCTAAAACAATTTAATTAATGATCTTTAGAAAATTTCACGGCACACCTAAGATCCTCTTGTGGCATACCAGTCTGGCATTGTTCTGGTGAGTAACTGGGTTGGCATTATAAGAGAAGTATCTAAACATGAGTGAAATTCCCCAAACTGTGATTTACAGTTAAAGAATGAAGTGGAGACGTGGTGACATGCATGGTTGCTACATACCAAACCTAAAAAGTTTTTCAGATTTGAATAAAATTTAAAGTATTATCAGCAGATTAGTGACTTTTAGCCATGTTCAATTAGTGTTGATCAAAGCTTATAGTCATCTTCTGAGGACAAAAATATGTCTCCTAGAATCATTAAAGATAGAAACTAGTAATTAATTTGTACATAACAGACTATTGGAACTGTCCTTGGGTGTTGGAATGTTTAAACACGCAGTTATATGTGTGTCTCTGTTACATCAAGTTCGTTTCTTGTGTCCGTCACATTTTCCATTTCCTCAACTTACCTTCTGTCTGGTGGTTGTATCCACCATTGAGAGTGGTATATTTAAGTCTCCAATATTACTGTAGAATGGTTTGTTACTCTCTTCATTTCTACCAGTTTGTCTATTCTGATGATCTGTTACTAGGTCGCATAAATGCTTCTAATTGTTATATCTTTTTGTGCATTCAACTTCATATTGATATACAAGATCTTTCTTTTCTCTCATAATATTTTTGACTGAAAGTTTCTTTTACCTGATTTAGTAGAGTCTAGAGTCATACCTGCTCTCATATGCTTGCCACTGGCATGGAATATCTTTTTTCTTATTTTCACTTTCACCCTATTTGTGTCTTTGGCTCAATTTGGCTCTAAATTGAGTCTCTAATGGCATACAGTTGGTGTTTTTAAAAAATCCATTCTTCCAATCTCTGATGTTTGACTAGAGAATTTAATACAAAATATTTAAAGTAATTACTAATAAGGAGGAACTTACTGTGTTATTTTGCTATTTATTTTTATATACCTTGTAGCTTTCCCTGCATTACTTTCTTGTATTTTTAGTTGATTTTTTTGTGTGTGTGTGAAATGTTTTTGTTAGTTCCCTTATCGTTACTTTTGTATATACTGACGTCTCTAACTTATTGCGGTTCAACTTATAATTTTTTAATTTTATGAGGGGTTTACTGGGATGTTAAATGCCATTTGAACTGATATTGGTTAATTGAAATGTAATACTCATCATAAGTTAACAAATATGTATTCTGTTCTATTTATTGTGGTTACTATGAGAATTAAGTTCTAACACTTTAATTTTAATTTATAACAACTTAACTCCAATATCTGGTTCAACATCTCTCTCCACATAATTATACACACTATTATATGTGATGATATTAATAATTAGTTGAAAAACAATGGCACTGATTATATACTAGGAATGCATACATATGAGTGTGTGTATATATATATGCAATATTTTGAAACATTATTTTGGGTATTGTTTTTGAGACAGAGTTTCACTTCATTGCCCAGGCTGGAGTGCTATAGCATCATCAAAGCTCACAGCAACTTCAAACTCCTGTGCTCAAGCAATCCTCTTACTTCAGCCTCCCAAGCATCTGAGACTTCAGGCATGCACCACTGCATCTGGCTAGTTTTTCTAGAGAAAAATGTAGAGATGGAGTCTTGCTCTTGCTCAGGCTGGTTTTGAACTCCTGAGCTCAAAGGATCCTCCCAGAGTACCATAGGGTTATAGCTCACAGAAACTTCAAACTCCTGGGCTCAAGTGATCCTCCTGCTTCAGCCTCCTGAGTAGCTGGGACTATAGGCACTCCCCAAAATGCCTGGATAGTTTTTCTATTTTTAGTAGAGACAGGGTCTCACTCCTGCTCAGACTGGTCTCAAACTCATGAGCTCAAGCATTTCACCCTCCTCGGCCTCCCAGAGTGCTGGGACTACGATGAGACACTGTGCCCAGCCTTAAAAACAGGATTGATGTAGCGTTTTATTTCTGACACAAAATGAAACCAGTAGCTCTCAGGTGCCAATGTGTTTAGGCTTTGTCCTGTTTAGTGAGTGTCAAAGCCTATTAGTTTGAAATCCTTCCTCACCCTACCAGTGCTATGTGCTAACAGGGGTACTAACTGCCACTGCAAGTGGTCCCTCCTTTGGAAAAAATGTCATCTTAGAACCCATAGTCTACTTCTAACTCATAAAATTTGGCCCTGAGAAGCATTACAGTGTGTAATCTTTGTACACACAGAGCACACACCTGTGGGTTTCCTGCCGCCTCCCTGTCCTTATCCCCTACCTACTGATCTCCCATTGCTGCTGTTTTCTTCAGTGTCCTCCACTGAGCCAGAGGACAGTCAGAGCTCCTAGGAGGTGCCACATCCCTCTCCAGGCACAAGTGCAAGGTGCCCTGGCGGGCCACCGGAGGCTCAGTCTGTCACAAACTTGCCTGTAACATCCTCTTCCGTTCTGGGACCTCAGAAATTACTGTTTTGTCATTTCCTTATGTGTTATGAGACAGTTTTACCAGAGAGAAAGTTAATTATGGGGTTTGTAAAAGTATTTTGCCAGAGTGGGAAATATAGCATTTCTGCTAACATTTCCACTTTTAAACGGCTGTTAGCTTTCATATTATCCCCACAGCTTTCCTTCAAGAAACTGCAAGGGTTTTCATTCCGAAGTTAAGCTTATTTTAGCCTCAGACGCTCTTGGTTCATTGCTGTCTCTGTTGCCTGAGAAATTGTTTTGATTAGCAGATTTCTTTGTTTACATGGGTGCTCAGACCGTATTGCAACAGAACAGATAATTTGCTGTCTAACTGCTTCTCTTGACAGTAAGGGAAGGCTGGAGCATTACAGCAAGTTGTGCCCATGTTTAAGTTATTACAAAGTAAAATATCCTACAAGTTGTATCAGATGGTGGTTATTCTTGCATAATGTTTACATTCCATCTTTATTTAAGCTTAAATCCAGTTGACACTTCTTAAAATGGGGAAAAGAAACAAAAAGGACGTATTTTTATAATACATTAATTAGGGTTATAACACTGAATGTTTTTTTTAAAAAGCATATTATTTTAAAAACATTTACAAATTCTAAGTATCAACCTCCTGGATTTAGGTTGCATTTCACCATCTGGTGTAATAAACTCCCCAACAGAAATCTTATTTTCTCCTTGAAGATGTTTATGAGTCAGAGGAAAGCATCAAATATAAGCAAACAATAGTACAAAACCATACTTATTAGAATTAAAAACATTCATTAGATTCACATGTACTTGAAATCCACCCTACCCACCATAAAAAATTGCAAACAAAAAATGATATAGGAGCAAGAAAAGGTAGACCACGTTAAAACAGTTATTATTAACCAAGTCTGAACAAGAGAAGATATAAAAATGAGAAAACGTTTCCATATCATGGCCGTACTCAGTATATTTTTAAAATTATTAAACCTCAGTTCATTTATTTGCATACTAAGGAACAGTACAATATGTTTTAAATTTTGGAATTATTTATTTTGTTGTGTGCAGTGCTCTGACTTCAATGAATATCATTTTTAATTGACAAAAGTAGTTGCAAAAATTTAAGCAGCTCTACTATGAAACCAATATACAAGCACCCATATGAAGCTTATAACTTCGTACAGGCTTGGGTTATGAAAGCTATAACCCAACTACTACCCAAGATGAAGGGGAAAGGGGGGGAGGGATGGGGAAAGAATGAGTGGAGGGCGGAGGGTAAATGGTGGGATCATGTCAAATCTGCTAAGTGTAGAGTATAAATGCCTTAACACAATAATTAAGAAAGTGTGGTGAAGGCTATGTTAACCAGTTTGATGAAAGTATTTCAAATTGTATATAAAACCAGCACATTGTACCCCATAAATGCATTATCATACACAGCTATGATTTAATAAAAAAATTAATCATAAACACGATCATGTGATATGTGTATACCATTAAATCAAGCTAATTAATACACACAACACCTTACTCACTTATCCTTTTTTGTGGTGAAATTTACTTTTTTATTTTGAAATATGCATTGCATTATTATGGACTTATGATCACCTTGCTGTGCAACAGATCTCAAGGTTTTAATCCAGTAAGATTTCCTAATGTTTTCCCTCTGGATGTTAATTCATTTTCCCCATTTTTAAAACAATAAATTAATTAATCTCTATCTTAATCCATAAGAAAATTTCAACCCTTTAAATAAAACATTTCGTTAAATATTGGGGAGCATTTCCTTCTCTTTTTCTGGCCTTTTTCTGCCCTTCCTTCACTCCTTCCTTTTTTCTTTCCTTCCTTTATTTTTCCTGGAGCTACTTAAAACAGGGGATACATAATTCTAATAACATTCATTAACTTCTGTTGTATGCCCATTACTTATAATATAAAATCCTGTTCTAAAGGGAAATAGCTTCTAAAAAATATCTTGCCAAGTTACAGGAACTGCCTCAATCTATGTATTAGCTTCAATATGTAGTTATTACTATATAAATGGAAGCATTCTTTTGTTGTTCACTCTGTTTTAGAATAAGTTATCAAATATTTAGTGCTAGGGGTCTGTTTTAGCCCAGACATCCCAGACAACTAATTATATTTCTTTTTGTCTTTGAGACATTTATTGCTTTTTTATCTTCTGGATTTGACTTTAGGGACTCTGGAATTTTTCTGACAAAAATAGCCATATCTAGAAAAATATCAATAGCAGTGTAGAAATAGACAGAACACACTTGTTGTAACTGTGTGACCCAGCCCAGTGACAATATGGGAATCTTTCAGAAACTAAAATAAATAAAATTACTATTCACTTCATGATAAATATTTCAATAGATCTTTGAATGTGGGGCCCCAGCACTCAATGGTTTAAAATGTCTATAATAGTGATTGCACCTTTAGCTGATTTTAATGAGATTCTTATATATATATTTTTGATAGATATGAGGATTGATGTTTTGAAAATCAATCTGTCTTACAGTCCTTTCTTTCTTTTTTATTTTTTTTGCAGTTTTCGGCCGGGGCTGGTTTGAACCCACCACCTCCAGTATATGGGGCCAGCACCCTACTCCTTTGAGCCACAGGCACTGCCCTAGTCCTTTCTTGATTAGTGTAGGTACATTCTGTTATCATGGGATAATGTCCTTTTTCAACCCTACTGTGTCTTCAACAAGGAAAAAGAAAAGCTGTGTGTTTGGATATTTGCCCAGCAGAGTGTTTTACTCACCTTTTACATCTTTGAGAATCATAACTTTAAATTGAAACTTCCAATAGAAGTACTTTAAAGCACTTTAAACTTTACTTAGAAATATAAATTATTCATTCCTAAATTGAGTTGAAAAGTTATTTGTATGGATATCATGCCTATTTTACAATGCTTTCTGACAAATACACCCTAGATTAATTTTAGCAGTGATCTTTTTTTCACAGAAAGATGTAGGAAAAATTGGAAAGTTTCTTTTTTCTTCTGTCTCCTTTCTGTCTCTCTATCCTGACAAGGTGAGAAAGTGAAGTAGCTGAGTCAAAGTACACACAGGGGACCATGGGGCCAAGGATGAAATAAGGCCGACTGATGAAATAAGCACCTTGGCAAATTTCTGCTCAGATGTGTGGCCCAAGAATCACATTCCAACCCAAATTTAAAATGCCAGTGTAATCAATTCACAACTGGGAAAATTTACTGACAGCAATGGTTGTGGGCGGGACATGAAAAATAAATTAGAGGGAAAAAAAATATCACTCTTGCACATGTGAGTTTGCATACCAAGATCCCTATACTTCAGCCATCCCCAACCCCCACACTGGAAAAATCTACCTGACTGTGGTTGCTTAGGAACAGACCACACAGCAGCGGGTGAGTGAGCAAAGCTCTATGTGCATTTACAGCCGCTCCCCGGGGCTAGCTTCATCACCTCAGCTCCACTCGAGGCCATCAGGTGTGAGATTCTCCCCAGAGAGAGCCCAGCTTCCATCCCTCCCATGCGCAGTTTACAGCAGGCTTCACACTCCTATGAGAATATAGGTAGTCATTAGCAGAGAGGTTTGACTGCAAAGGGGCCATAATGAACCACTAGCTTGCAGACGCCTATCAAAACCCTGTCAGTGAGCGGCAAATGACGGTTACCTGTGTCTGCATTATGGTGAGTAGAGCACAGTATAGTGTATAGTATAGTCATTTCCTTAGATGCTACAATGCAATAGAAACAAAGGCACAAAAAGTAACACACTTGAATCATCCTGAAACCATCCCCTGCCATCACCTGTAGAAAAATTGTCTTCCATGAGACTGGTCCCTGTGCCAAAAAGGTTGGGGACTGCCACTATTACAATATATTTTATATCACCGGGTGGAATAAAATTCTGAACTACTTGGAAAGTTTAAGAAATATGACTCTGAAGGCACTTGACACCTCACAGAAATGGTTTCAGTGACATTCTTTCTTGAGGCAAGAGAGATTAAATGTTCTTTTGAAATTCCCTTCAGATTAATGATTCAATGTTATTTGCTTTTATGTTCAATATAAAAGTCAGTATTTGTACTTCAAAACCAGTGGTCTTTATGATTTTTTAAAAAATTCTGTGACAGTATTTTTATTTATATAGGAAAAAAATGTGAGTCTTCTTAAACGTTGCATAGTAAGAGTTATGTAGTAGAACTGACTTTTCATCTCCATCACAATTGTTTTGGATAGCAGGATATGGTTGTTCATAGCCCATCCAAAGCAAACTTGGACAGCAGGTGGAATTTGTAAGCTCTATACCCCTCAGAGCATTTGGGGAGTTTCTCTTGCATTAAAGAACAGCTAGGTACCTACAATCACCTTTGGCTATCTTCATCCCCCCAAGGGGAAGGGTGATACATCACACTTGAGAATTGGAAAAAGAAAATTACAGCTTATTCCTCCAATAATTAGCAGTAAGATTGTGGAAGATTTTTTTAGCTCTGAAATTCCATTTCTTTATTAGTAAATTTGCAAAGGACTATTTTATTAAGTAAAATAGAAAATATGTAAAGCAGACACAAATGTCAGACCTCTTTCTATTTCAGATCTCTCTTAACAAACTTTATTGAATCAAATTAAAGTAATCAACTCAAATTACATTAATCAAATCAAATTAAATTCAAGGTATACAGTGTTTGATTAAAATCAAATCTTAAACTAAATCTTCATTTAATTAACCCACCCAATACCTTTGGCCATCAACATGTTTTAAAACTGTAACATAATGTTAAATCCTTTTTAGTTACATTTAATATTCATGATATTTCTAATAGGTTAGTACTTTGTTTCTCTAAAACAGAAGAACAGTGGATTTAAGTAATTTGACCTAATGTCATACATTGTAAATGGCCAAAATGGAATATAAACACAGGTCTGAATAAATTCAAAGCACTAATTCTTTTTTTTTTTTTTTTTTTTTTTTTTTGAGACAGAGTCTCACTATGCCACCCTCGGTAGAGTGCTATGGCATCACAGCTCACAGCAACCTCAAAATCTTGGGCTTAAGAGAGTCTCTGGCCTCAGATTCTCAAGCTGGGAATACGGGCGCCCACCACCCTGGTCAGCTATTTCTTTACTTTTTTTTTTTTTTTTTTTTTTTTTTTTTTTTGTAGTTGTCATTGTTTGGCAGGAGAGGGCTGGGTTTGAGCCTACCATACTTGGTATATGTGGCTAGCACCCTAGCTGCTGAGCTACAGGCACAGAGCCCAAAGCACTAATTCTAAACTAAGTGCTTTGCTGTGGTTCAGTTGTGCTTTTAATTGTCATGACATTGAGACAAGCCTTTTATTTTTTTTCTGCTTTAAAATTTTTTTTCTTTATTTTTTTTTTTATTAAATCATAGCTGTGTACATTAATATGATCATGGGGCATCATACACTTGGTTCATAGACCGTTTGACACATTTTCATCACAGTAGTTAACATAGCCTTCCTGGTATTTTCTTAGTTATTTTGTTAAGACATTTACATTCCACATTTGCTAAGTTTCACATATACCCTTGTAAGATGCACCACAGGTGTAATCCTATCAATCCCCCTCCCTCTACCCACCACCCCCCTCCCTCCCCACCCTTTCCCCCTTCCCCCTGTTCTTAGGTTGTAACTGGGTTATAGCTTTCATATGAAGGTCCTAAATTAGTTTCATAGTAAGGGTGAGTACATTAGGTACTTTTTCTTCCATTCTTGAGACACTTTACTAAGAAGAATATGTTCCAGCTCCATCCATGTAAACATGAAAGAGGTAAAGGCTCCATCTTTCTTTAAAGCTGCATAGTATTCCATGGTGTACATATACCACAATTGATTAATCCATTCGTGGATCAATGGGCATTTGGGCTTTTTCCATGACTTATCAATTATGAATAGGGTTGCAGTAAACATTCTGGTACAAATATCTTTGTTATGATTTGATTTTTGGTCTTCTGGGTGTATGCCCAGTAGAGGAATTACAGGATTGAATGGCAGGTCTATTTTTAGATTTCTAAGTGTTCTCCATATATCTTTCCAAAAGGAATGTATTAATTTGCATTCCCACCAGCAGTGCAAAAGTGTTCCCTTTTCTCCACATCCAC
>CAUYPK010150240.1:0-31259 GCA_963574355.1 Loris lydekkerianus | reverse complement strand
ATATATAAGGGAAATGACTCGAGAACATGTTAAGTTTACATTTGATTTTGGGTTTCCCACATACTCGGGCAGGAAAAGAAATTTGTGCCCCCCCCCCCCCCTTTTTTGAGACAGAGTCTCAACCTGTCAGCCTGGGTAGAGTGCCATGGCATCATAGCTCACAGCAACCTCTAGCTCAGGCTCAAGCAATCCTCTTGCCTCAGTTTTTCTATTTTTGGTAGAGACAGGGTCTTGCTTTTGCTCAGGCTGGTCTCAAACTCGTGAGATCAAACAACCCACCTGCCACGGCCTCCCATAGCACTAAGATTACAGGCGTGAGCCACCTGGCTCAGACATCCCTTTTCTGGTCTTAGTAATAAAAGTCATGAAAAGTAACTATTACAATGTATAGGGGGGGAAAAAACTGTTAATAACAAGAAAATAGAAGGTACTCTTGAGCAAATGCTAGAGTTAACAAGAGTTGAATTTACTTAATAAAGTTTATTTTATGTGGCTTGGTGCCTGTAGCTCAGTGGTTAGGGCACCGTCTACATACACGGAGGCTGGCAGGTTTGAACCCGGCCTGGGCCTGCCAAACAATGACAACTGCAACAGAAAAATAGCCAGGCATTGTGGCGGTCACCTGTAGTCCCAGCTACTCGGGAAGCTGAGACAAGAGAATCGCTTAAGTCCAAGAGTTTGAGGTTGCTGTGAGCTGTGACGCCATGGCACTCTACCAAGGGTGACATAGTAAGACTTCATCTTAAGAAAAAAAAAAAAAAAAGTTTATTTTATGTATACTTAAAAAAACTACCTTTACTATTGAAATTCCTGCTGTAAAAACAACTTGATAATTGTAAGCTGGAAAACCTCAACTCCCTAAACATTGTTCCTCATTAAAAAAAAAAAAAAAAAAAGCTAGCTTATAAAATGATTTTTCATAATCCAACTTTTGTTAGGAACCAATATATTCTTACCTATAAATTAATCCCATTCCAAAAATCATCATGTCAGTATTATTTTTCATTTACATATTTATATTCACAGACATTTTTACTACAACTTGTGCCCCACAATAATCCTTTCTGAGATAAGGGAACAGATTCAGAATAATATGGTCACAAAGGTAATGACTGAGATTGGGGAACTAGGTCTTCCGTCTGTGGCTCATTGCTCCTGAGAAGGTATGTAGAATATATAAATAATCTATCTTGCTAGTTTGATAATGGTGATTTTCCAACACATGTATGAAAGAGGCACACCTGAATTTTTCTTTTGGTCAACTTCCATTTATTTATTTATTTAGGTTTTTTGGTTGTTTGTTTTTTGAGGCAGAGTCTTACTCTGTCACCCTGGCTCACAGCAACCTCAGACTCCTGGGCTTGAGTGATCCTCTTGCCTCAGCCTACAGTAGCTGGGACTGCAGGGGTGTACCACCATGCCCGGTTAGTTTTTTCTATTTTTAGTGGACACAGGGTGTCACTCTTGCTTAGGCTGGTCTCGAACTCCTGAGCTCAAACAATTCACCTGCCTCAGCCTCCCAGGGAACTAGAAAGGATTACAGGCGCAAGCCACCTGGCCTTGGTCAACTTCTTTTAAAATGAAAATAATATAATTTTTTGTAAATAAAAAAAAAAAATTAAAAAAAGGTATGTCAGAGTCTTTCAGTGTTTTTAAGGAAAATGTGAAAGTGGCAAATCTCCCATCACTCTTTTGAGCACAAACCTCTTCGTTTAGGGTGCTGCTCTCCTGGATGGTCTTGATCCAGGCCAACATGTCGTCTCTGTCCTCAGCCTGAAACAGGCACTCGCAGTCGGGCGTGGTGAGGCGGAAAACATTTTTCCTCTTGGTCTCGCTGTAGGAGATGTCTATCAAGCAGGCGTTCACACTGATGGGCTGCTCTTCCTCGGAGGGTGTCGTCTGCTCTCTCTTGTCTTTGTACAAGTAAAGGGAATGGCCCCGAAGTACAACATACATCTGTTTCCATGGCCGGATACTTCCACCAACTCGCTAGAAGGCAAGAAACAATTCCTGAATACTCAACACATGGCTAAATCTTTGTGATAGAATAAGCACAGTCAGCAACATCCTGACTGCACATATGTGCGTACCCAATACATTACAGCAGGCGTCTGATGTACCTCCACATATACACAGGGTACTGAGAAAATGCACGTACATTTTAAGCAAGGAAAAAAACCTATATTAAAAAATTGGACGGCACCTATGGCTCAGTGAGTAGGGCGCTGGCCCCATATACCAAGGGTGGCGAGTTCAAACCTAGCCCCGGCCAAACTGCAACAAAAAATAGGCAGGTGTTGTGGTGGGCACCTATAGTCCCAGCTACTCGGAAGGCTGAGGCAAGAGAATCGCCTAAGCCAAGAGCTGGAAGTTGCTGTGAGCTGAGATGTCACAGTACTCTACCGAAGATGACAAAGTGAGACTCTGTGTCTAAAAAAATAAATAAATGAAAATTGTAATACTCTAGGTGGGGTGTGGTGGCTAATGCCAATAATCCTAGCACTATGAGAAGCAGAGGTGGGTGGACTGCCTGAGCTTATGAGTTGATACCAGCCTGAGCCAGAGTGAGACCCTTTCTCTAAAAATCACTCAGCATTGTGGCAGGCGCCTGTAGTCCCAGCTACTCAGGAGGCTGAGGCAAAGGGATCACTTGAGCCCAAGAGTTTGAGGTTGCTGTGAGCTATGACACCATAGCACTCTACCAAGAGTGAATGAGTGAGACTGTCTCAAAAAAATAAAAAATTGTAATACTCAAGCCATGTTTGACTTCTGCAATTACAAGAGATACAAGATACAATATACAAAATAAATATTATGGATATACAGTGAGTATTATAAGTTTTAATAGTGTTTTCCTCTCTTAATGTGCATACATTTTTGGGGGGCACCCTCTATATTTGTGAGGATAAGAGGATAAAAATTGCACAGCATAAACCAAGCTGGGCAAAGAGTCCACATCAAAATCAAGGGTAGTGAAGTCCCAACATTAATTTAGTTGAGACGATAAAATGAACAAAGGAATTTAAATAAAATTAGTGTAGCAAAATAATTTAAAAAACCATCAGAAAAAAAAAAATCTTTTGAGTGAAAGACAAACTTAAGACAAGTCTTACAGAATATAAATGATAAATATCTCATAAGGCGTTCCCAAAGCAATGTGTATAAATAATGAATAAGTTAACAAAGCTGGCCAACTTTATATGATTAAGTAACAACATCCATATCCAGGGTGAAGTTTCCTAAAAATTTCAAACTCTTATGGCAGCATTAAAATATTCTTAAAAACAAACTATTCAAGTATTCTAAGAAAATTTTATGCCAGGTTTTCATTGTATTATAATATACTAAATATACATATTGATACATTATACTTATTTTATTCAATACTTGTAGAATAAAATGAAACAACAAATCATAGAAAAAATTAAATAAAAAATTCAAAAATTATTAACAAATGCAATCAGTGTAACCTGGTGTCCTGTACCCTCAATGAATCCCCAACAATAAAAAAAAAAAAATTAAAAATTATTAATATGGGGCGGCACCTGTAGCTCAGTGGGTAGGGCACCAGCCACATGTACCAGGGCTGGTGGGTTCGATCCCAGCCCTGGCCTGCTAAGAAAAAATACCAAAAAATAGCTGAGTGTTGTGACGGGCGCCTGTAGTCCCAGCTACTCAACAACAACAAAAAATTACTAATATGGAGAATTGCCATTGTGATATCCTCTGACTTTGTAACTAATAAGAAATGCAAAAATCCTCTCAAATATTTTGATTTCTTTCTTACACTGCTAAACTATAACATATTCCATATGTAGTTGATACATAGGATAAAAAGTATAAAATTAAAGAAATGATTATAACTTTTTTATTTAAGACAGAGTCTTACTATACCCCCCTTGGTAGAGTGCTGTGGCGTCACAGCTCACAGCAACCTCAAACTCTTGGGCTTAAGCAATTCTCTTGTCTCAGCCTCCCAATAGCTGGGACTACAGGTGCTAGCTACAATGCCCAGCTATTTTTTGTTGCAGTTGTCAGTGTTGTATAGCTGGCCCAGGCCAGGTTTGGATCTGCCAGCCTTGGTGTATGTGGCTAATGCCATAACCATGTGCTGTGGGCACTGAGCCAGAAATGATAATTTTTTTTTTTTAATAATTTTTTTTTTTTTTTTTTTGCTGTTTTTGGCTGGGGCTGGGTTTGAACCCACCACCTCCAGCATATGGGGGCCGACACCCTACTTCTTTGAGCCACAGGTGCAGCCCCCCAAAAATAAATTTTTATTAGAAAAAAAAATTTCTTTTTTTCAGACAAAGTCTCACTATGTCACCCTCAGTAGAGTGCCGTACTGGCACAGCTCATAGCAACCTCAAACTCTTGGGCTGAAGTGATTCCCTTGCCTCAGCTTCCCAAGTAGCTGGGACTACAGGTGCCCGCCATAACACCTGGGAGTCTCACTCTTGTTCAGGCTGGCCTCAACCTCCTGAGCTCTAGGGATCCACCCGCCTTAGCCTTCCAGAGTGCTAGATTACAGGCATGAGCCAGTGCTCTTGGCCTTAGAAAAAGATTTTCATAACTTGTTTTTTAATTCTTTAACCTGGATATCTTCCTATTTTTTGTATACAGAAGGTATGCTTCATTTGTCAGGATCTTATTTCTGATTTTCATAGAAGCTTAGAAAACGCACTACCTTGCCCTTGTCGGTGACAAGTGGCCGGAAATGGAGCCACCCTTCCTTGGCAGCATCACTGAAAACCTCTGAGGAAGAATCTTTTCTGGATCCAGAGTCTTCCGAGGACTTCTGGCTGTCTGTGATCTACAGAAAACACACACACACAAAAAAAAACCCCAGTAAAATATTAGCTTTTTCTCTCATAAATATTTACACACTTATATTACATTGAAGATAATTTTTACTTGCAATGTTCCAAGTGAAGGCTATTTTTGAAAAAATTATAATTTCATTAGTTACAAATGTGAATGGGCTACCATCAGTATGAAGGAATTTTTCTCTTTTATTATTATTTTTTAATTTTATATGAAGGAATTTTTAACCATGGGAAAACATCTGGAATAGTATAATTTTCTTGCTTTCATGAGATCATATTTTAGTGGAGAAAGATGAATAATTTTCTTAAAAAGAAACAAGAAAATGATCTGTTTGTGACTTACACCATTTGAAGAATGAAAATAGGAAGAGGGCTGAGAAGCAACTATAAATTGGCAGTGTCAAGGCCGGGCCTCTCTGAAGAAATAGCATTTATTTTTATTTTTATTATTATTTTTTTTTTTTGCAGTTTTTAGCCGGGGCGGGGTTTGAACCCACCACCTCTGGTATATGAGACCAACGCTCTACTCTTTGAGCCACAGGCACTGCCAAGAAATAGCATTTAGCTAAAAATCTAGAGGACAAATTAAAAAAAGGAAGCAGTCACGAAAGGTCAGAGAGAAAAGAAGTTCAGAAAGAATGGAAAGCTCAGCACGGTCTATTCATCATGATCATTTAAAAAGTTCCATGTGAGAGAAATAGTTACCTCTAGATGGGTAAGGGTCACTTAGGAAGTGTGAAAGGCGGCCACTGATGGAGGAAACAGGGAGCGACATCATTTGATCACATGGATCAGATTGCTCAGAGTGTTGTGTGGAGAGTGGATTCTAAAGGGACAAGCGTGGGGAGAAAGGAGGAGGAGGGAGGGGGACTGGTGTAAGGGTATGTGGCACACCTCCAGGGAGAAGGACACAACCACAACAGGGACTTCACCTAACAAATGCAAATATTGTAAACTAATTGTTTAGACCCTCATATGAATCTAGAATGAAAAATAAAAAGGACAGGCATGAAAAGAAGTGTCAGAGAAGGAGCCCAGCTGAGGAACGATGGCAGGTTGGACTAGAGGGGCGTAAGTGAACATGGGTATGTTCTGCAGGTAGAGTGGACTAGATTTGATATGGGGAAGAGTGCAAAAGAAAAAACCAGGCTAATTCCTAGGTAAGTGTCTTGAGCAAGTGAGTGAGTGGAAGTGACTTAGTGAGAGGAGAGATAAAGAAGTGTGGGACAATCGGGGTCTACTGGCCATGCAGACCTTGAATTGAAGATTAAACATCCAAATGAAGGTGTCATTTAGGGAAGGAGCTTATATGAGCTACAGTTCAGGAAGGAGCTCAAAGCCACAAGGTAAACTTTAGGAGACCTTTGGGTAAGATACAGAGGGGGGGTCAGGACAAGCTCTAAGCATTCCAACATTATCGGATATTAGGCAGAAGCAGGAGAGACTGGAAAGCAGTCTTTGACATAGAAGAAAGGGCAGAAAAGAATGGCAAAATGGAAGCCAGCAGAAGAAAGCAGTTCAGGAAGGGAGTGAAAAACTGTTGATACCACTGAGAGGGGAAGCAACCATTAGCCTCAGGACCTAGATGTCACTGGCCACCTCCACATGAGCTGTGATTCTGATGTGTGTGGGCTGACACTATATGTAATGTTTTCAAGAGAGTTTGCTATGAAAAACGGAAAGTTTTTTCTATACTGAAGGTTTCTGTTTCATATAGAAAACAGCAGAACATGATGATGGGATGAATGAGCTAGAGGGAAGATGGTGATTGAGAGAAAGGGCCAAGACAGGGAGAAGTGAGAGAACCCAAAGAAAGGTGGGTGCTGGTTTCTGGTAGGATAACGTTCCAAGTAAAACAACATTTAACTTAAGGAAAAAGAAGGCAGAAAGTGCAGGTACAAATGCAGGGAACTGATTATTTTTAAAGATGATGATGAATAAACCAGGCCAGGCATGGTATCTCACACCTGTAATCCCAGCACTCTGGGAGGCCAAGGAAGGTGGATCGCCTGAGCTCAGAAGTTCCAGACCAGCCTCCGCAAGACCAAGACCCTGACTCTAAAATTAGCTGGGCATTGTGGTGGGACCTGAAGTCCCAGCTACTTGAGAGGCTGAGGCACAAGGATGGCTTGAGCCCGGGAGTTCGAGGTTACTATGAGTTATGATGCCATGGCACTCTACTGTGGGGAAGAAGAGAGACTCTATCTCCATAAAACAAATAAAAATAAAGATGAAGAATAAACCCCTGCCTAACCCTGTTAGGATAACCCCTGTTATCTTTCCAGTGATGCAAGGCGGCAGAGGAGAGGACACAGGTGACTGCAGGGGGACAAGGGAAGGCAGAAAATAATTTTGAGAATGGAGAAACACATCATAAAATATAGAACGACTGCTGGGCAGTCTGATTTTTAGGCTTGAATTGATAAAGTGAGAAAAATCAGCAAAGGTGGGTAAAGTATTACATGCTTGATGAATATGTTCAGAAATGAGAAAAGAACATTTTAGATGATAATATTTTCCAAATGCACTTGAAACTTATGAAATAGAAGGTTATAATATTTAAATATTAAATGGATTATGTATAAAAGGATTACTTCTCTATGAAAAGCTAAAGTAAACGAAGATAAATAGAAACATTTATCATTTGCTTGATGTCTTTAAAATATTCAATACCAACCTTGATTCCTTTCAGGCTAGATACGTGTTTAAAGGGCCTGTTGGAAAAGAAGTATATAAATATTTTCAGTAAGTTCAAAAAATACCTTAGACATGTAAGCATACTTTGATTATTACAATTAACTTTTCAATAGTAAGCGGACATTTCATCATTATCATGTTAAATTGTCCAGTGTTCAACGTTAAGTGAGAAAAACACCTTTTTTTTCAGTTTCTAGCTGGGGCTGGGTTTGAACCCACCACCTCCAGCATATGGGGGCCGGTGCCCTACTCCTTGGAGCCACAGGCACCACCCTAAATGCTTAAACTTTTAATTCAATGATTAAAAACTTTCTTAGCTGATCTGTTAAATTAAAACTGTTTCTGCGTAAAGTGTGGGATTATTTTATCTTTTTTTTTTTTACTAGCAAAGAAAAACCTACTCAGGTTGAACACTGAGGTTCACATTACTGGTCTGCCATAGTTGCATGGTATGTTAAGGATTCCCACAATGTCAACTATGATCTGTAAAGTAGCTGCCATCGCAGCAGCTTCAAGGATGCTGCTCCCTGCCATCTCCACTTGTGCAGCTGAGGGACATCCCGAACCCTAAAAGTGGCAGGCGAGCGGTCCTGGCCCAACTCTTCTCTCTGACCACATTATTCATGGTCTTGAGAAAGAACAACTATTGCCAATGAAAAGGCTTAGGGCTTCAGGAAACAAGTTTGTTTGTTTGTTTGTTTTTGGTTGCAGTTGTCGTTATTGTTCAGCAGGCCCAGTTTAGGCTCAAACCCTCCACCTTCGATGTATATAGCTGGCACCCTACTCACCGAGCTATGAGTGCTGAGCCAGGAAACAAGTTTTTTTGTTTTTGTTTTTTTTTGAGACAGAGCCTCAAGCTGTCACCCTGGGTAGAGTGCTGTAAAATCATAGCTCACAGCAACCTCCAACTCATGGGCTCAAGCTATTCTCCTGCCTCCTCTTCCCAAGTAGCTGGGACTACAGGCGCCTGCCACAATGCTATTTTTTGGTTGCAGCTGTCATTGTTGTTTGGCTGGCCCAGGCTGGATTTGAACCCGCCAGCTCAGGTGTATGTGGCTAGCGCCTTACCTGCTAGAGCCACAGGCGCCAAGCCACAAGTTTTTAATTAAAGTAGTGAGAATAACTTTTATTAGGAGACAGCACATGGGTAATTTTTTT
Organism: Loris lydekkerianus; assembly: GCA_963574355.1. Taxonomy (NCBI): domain Eukaryota; kingdom Metazoa; phylum Chordata; class Mammalia; order Primates; family Lorisidae; genus Loris; species Loris lydekkerianus. Next base: position 22,578 of record CAUYPK010150240.1, on the reverse strand, counting down.
TCCATTCAAAATTCATCTAAGAAACTTAGGAGTTTTAAGATGTGACTGAATGTTACAACTGCCTTCTCCTCTCAGAAGCCATCTCAAATAATCAGAGACAGCTATACAAACTCAATCTCCCATGTACCAGGACACTTTGTAACTGAACTACAATATTAAATGCAGTGAAGGAAAAAAAACAGATACAGGAGGAGAAGCCATCATTACTTGCAGGTCTCAAAACTATAGTGCACTGTGCTCTGCTGATCAAAACCAGCCTTCCTGTGTTTGGAACAACAGGAAATAGGGTGCTAGAGCTGGTGACTAGGCCCTCATTTGTCACCATGGAGTATTAGAGGATAAGAATGAATGAGCCTTTCCTGCCATCTTTGCAGGAAGCAGTGTGTAGTTGGTGCAGTTGAGCCTGAAATGTGGCAGTTACTGATATCTTTTAAAGATGAGTAGCTCACAAATCCAACCCTCTATCACTAGAAGATTCTTGCTATGCTAGAACAGCCTTCCCTGGCCATACCTCCTATAAATCTCCCTCAAGTAGCAGGTCCAGGAAGAACTAGTTTAATCAAAACTTAAATAACAATGAAATGGAAGCCTCAGAGGATCCTACACAAAGATAACATAATAAAAGAGAGAAACTCTTCTTTGACGTAATCTAGAAATTAAGCATGTCAATAAAAATATCAGTAAGAATTTAAGAAGTAGGAAATCTGATTTTAAGGTCCAAATAGTAAAATAAAGATAGCCAGAATTCTGTATAACAAAGTAATGATGGGTACTAGCTCCACCAGATAAGAAAAGCATTATAAAACCACTATAATTAATAGACTCTTGTGTATCAGAATATGTAGATAAATCAAATGAACAGAATAGAGCCCTAAAATAAAATTAAGTATATATAATTTAATATATAATAAAGATGGTATAGCAGTGGGAAAAAGATACCCTTTATTAGGTGCTCTGGGGGACAACTGAGAGACACCAGAAAATACAAAGTTGGCTTTTGTTTCTTTTCTTTTTTTTTAAGATAGAGTCTCATTTTATTGCTGTCGGTAGAGCACAGTGGCGTCACAGCTCACAGCAACCTCCAACTCCTGGGTTTAGGCGATTTTCTTGGCTCAGCCCAAGTAGCTGGGACTACAGGCGCCTGCCACAACACCCAGCTATTTTTTGTTGCAGTTTGGCCGGGGCTGGGTTCAAACCGGCCACTCTCGGTATATGGGGCTGGTGCCCTACCCATTAGCCACAGGTGTCGCCCTAATCTCACTAATTAGAATAAATCAATGCCAGATGAATCAAAGTCGCAAGTGCATAAAAACAGAGAAAAACACACACAAATCTGGGAAGGAAATATGGAAGAATTTTGTTATAATACTGGAGACGGACTTTTTCAGTATGACTAAAAATCCATAGGGCATAAAAGTATTTCCCAAATTAGATCACAGAAAAGATTTTAAGCATTTTTTTGGCATGGTTTAAAAAAAGACAACCAAATGAAAAATACTGAATTAGGAAAAGACTTGCAACACTTATCACAGAAAAGATCTAGTTTCCTTTATATAAAGAACATGTAGACGTCAATAAGAAAAACCAGGCTGGGTGCTCGTAGCACAGGGGTTACAGGACCAGCCACATACACAGAGTGTGGTGGGTTCAAACCTTGCCTGGGCCAGCTAAACAACTACAACAAAAAAATAGTCAGGTGTTTTGATAGGTGCCTGTAGTCCCAGCTACTTGGGAGGCTGAGGCAAGAGAATTGCTTAAGCCCAAGACTTAGGTTGCTGTGAGCTGTGATGTCATAGCACTCTACCAAGAGCGACATAGTGAGACTCTGTCTCAAAAAAAAAAAAAAAAAAGAAAAACCAGTAGAAAGTGCATGACACATTAAAGAAAGTTCACAGACAATAGAATATAAAATTTCTCCTAAACATATGAGAAGTGGTATTTAATTGATAAAAAAAGTTTCAAATTAAAACTACAATATGTGGACTGCAAACTAATAAAACTCTTTGGAAGGAAATACAGAGAATCCTCAAGGAACTCAAATTAGACCTCCCATTTGATCCTGCAATCCCATTACTAGGCATCTATCCAGAAGAAAAAAAATCATTTTATCATAAGGAAATCTGCACTAGATTGTTTATCATAGTTCAGTTTACAATCGTCAGAATGTGGAAACAACCTAAATGCCCACCAACCCAAGAATGGATTAGCAAACTGTGGTATGTGTATACCATGGAGTACTATTCAGTCATAAAAAGATGGAGACTTTATATCTTTTGTATCAACATGGATGGAAGTAGAACACAATCTCCTTTGTAAAGTATCACAAGAACAGAGAAGCAAGAATCCAGTGTACTCAATTCTAATATGAAGCCAGTAGATGATCTAATATATACCCACATAAGATAAAAACTCAAATCAACTAAAGATAGGGGGGTAGCGAATGAGGGAGCGGGGAGGAGGGAAGGGGAAAGGGTGTGTTCCCACTTAACAGGCACAACATTAGGGGACCTGGCACACTTCTTGGGGGTGGGGCACAATTATAAGAGGGACTCTACCTAAAAATGCAAACATTATAAACTAATTTTGTGCCCTCAAATTATCTAAAACAATTAAAAATAAAACTACAGAAAATTTAAAAACCACAATTAAATAACCACAAATAAAATTAAAGAACCATTAGATTGCAATTGTCTGATTCCTTTTCTGAATGTACTTATGTTCATTCGCTCTTTATGAGGTTTTTGTTTCTAGCCCTTATCTTAAACGTTGTTATTGTTATTAAATTTTAAGCCTTTTTAATTCTGTGAAGGCAAAAAAAATGGAAACCTAATAAACACATGTATATGTAAAAAAAAGAAGAACCATTACATTTACAAAAAAAAAATCAAAAGGTTAAATAGCGTACTGTGTTGGTGAGAGTAACAGACTTTGGTACAATCTTATGGAGAGCCATTGACAATAGATGTTAAAATAAAAAATATACATATCCTGTGGTGTAACAATTCTATTTTCAATTATATTCACTCACACATGTATGAAATGAACTATGTACAAACATAGCAAATGAAGTGGTGTTTGTGGTCACATAGGAGTCAATCTAAATGCCCATTAATAGGATATTGATTAACTATATTATGGTACAAATATTCAATGGAAAATTAAATAATCCTAAAAAAGAATGAGACGGGAATATAAGCACTAAAGGATCTCTAAGATTCATGTGTTTACTGCCATTTGCCTATAAAAATAATTACAATGCACATATATTTACGTATGTATATGTGATTTTACATACAAAATACCTCTAGAATTATATAAATCATAGTTATGTCTGAGCAGTATTAAATGACTGAGGGTCTTAGGGTGGGTATATTTAATATACTTTAAAAAATACACATGATACATTTTGTATTTTATTTATATATTACTGCCTTGAAATAATTCTTTTTAAAAATCCAATTGACTGGCAGCACCTGTGGCTCAACAGAGTAGGGCACCAGTCCTATATGCCGGAGGTGGCGGGTTCAAACCCAGCCCCAGCCAAAAACTGAAAATAAATAAATAAATAAATAAAATAAAAATCCAATTGAATGTTACTGAGCAACAACTTTGCTTTTGTTTTTTATTCGCATTTCTAATATCATAAAGTTAGAAAACCTATCATTAAATTCAGTATTTAGGTGTCAAAGACATCTTGAACACACACCCTACATCCAAGTATTTAAAATACTACACCTGAGACTTACAATTTTGCGTCTTCCCTGTAATCATCCAGACCCTCGTCATATGATTTTGATCTTTCTGTCTTGGAGCTGGGCTGGGCATCCAAGCTGGGAGGTCCAATAGATTCTGTAATTAAAATCCAGCATTGAACAGATCAGTGTGTCACGCTATTCTAAGAGCAAAACTGAGACAGAGATAACGGTTTGCACAACCAACTCTTTCGATGTACCGTGATCATGGGAGAGTTGACGCCGAATTAAGGGAGCTGAAGTTGTGAGGCTGGGAGGAACTGTCGCTATGGAGGGGACCTGAGAGGCAGAGGCTGAAATAACAGCAGAAGCAGGGATATGTGCAATGTCATGGTCAATGCTGGGGCTAGTTGGTTCATCTGTAAGAAAAAGAAGAAAATGAACACTGGAATGTTAAAATGACCCAACTGTTACTAATACTCACAGTCAAGAATCATTATTATTAAAAAAAAAAAAAAAAAAAAAAAAAAAGAATCATTATTAAAAGGGTCAGATAAAGATTTTACACTTTTCCACCAAAGCACCAATAAATGACATAGTCTGCTACAAATCCACTTACATAGTTGATACTCTAGTAATTCCAAATAATTCTGAGAATATGGTATAAAAATTTAAATGAGTGGCTTCTTCTACCAACCAATTAACACCTTCACTGGCTGATGGTCAAGCTATCACAGTTTACAGGTATCCAGAGTCTATCAAACCAGAGCAATAATCACATACCTCCCTAAAAGAACTGCTCTTCAAATTTTAAATGTGCTATAGATTATTGTTTCTGGAAGGTCAGCAAGATGATTTGCTTGCGACTTAGCTTACAAATGGAGAATATTCCAAGTCTTTATGTTTATATTTGTTTATATCAGATTATTCATATCTGAATAGCAAACTTTTACTATGATTATTATTAATTAATATTCTAAAGACTGTGCCATCAAGAAAAATGTAGACATGTAGCAGGCAAGTTGTGAAACTTCATGCATAACTGTTAAAGAGTTATTTTTCAAATATCAAAACATTAAAAAAAGGAAGCCTTCATATATAAAGAGCTCTTATAAATTAAGGACCACTACAATCACAACCAAAAAAGAACAGCATGTGAAAAGATAACTCACAGCAGAAATACAAAAACCTAATAAAAATGTCAATTAAAAAAAAAAAAAATCAACAACCCCAAACAACTTGGGTAACCTATTAATGAAATAATCAAATAAGAACAAGATGAAATGATGAAACATAACTGTTTTTCATCTCACAGAGCACAGAGGATAAAAGGCTCCTTCTAAAACGAACTGAGTTATAAGGAAATGTTTCTCACAGCTGACATAATTACTCCAAAGGAATTACTAATCAATGTGCTTTATATTTCATAATTGCAGTTGAGAATAATTTTATAGTGAAATTATAAAAAATTTTGGTATAGACTATGGCAGAATAATCAGTTCCTTGACATAATTTTGCTTTTTATTTCCTTTCTGTTTGGAAGAAAAGGTAATCCCACCTCCTCCCCAAAGTACAGAACAATAATCTAAAATATATTAATACTAAAATATTATTTATTTTTTTCAATGATAGAATAAACTATATACTATAAGAAGAAGGGTAAATTTGTATAAGTTGGAAGAAATGGTAACTAACATAAAATTACATATATGGTTCTAAAATAGCAACAGAACATATATATTATTTTTACTAAGGATATGGAACTTGAATAACTGTTTCTGTTCCACCTCCTATAACCAGGGACATAACTCAAACAAAATATATAGTTAAAATCCATGTTTTTTTTCTCATCTTTAAGGAAGGGAATAAATAGTACAAATGAGTAGTCTTTTTTCTTTGTCTTGAAAAATTCAAATGTGCCAAATATCCTTTCTTTTAATTTGCCTTCTTAGATATATAGTCAATTTAAATCAAAGAAGGTGAACAGCTATGCAAAGTTAAATGGTCTTTGTTATAGTCAAGCAAAAGCTTTTTCTTTACATGTAACAGCTTATTAATCTTTGGCAAAGCCATTTATTTTTTATTTTTTCAAATCAAAGTTAAGCCCAACCAAATAAAGTCATCTTAAAAATTTAGGCAAATTTTAGCTAGCCCCACTACTGAACATCGGGTTAAAGGCTGATAAAAATGGCATGCTGAAGAAACGCCATTTACATTACCTTTAAAAGGCCTGGTAGAAAGAATGCTTAAAAATGATACTGATATATTAACATGGGCTTCCAATCTCTGATCATCAAGAGGCAGACCTCTTGCCAGCTGACAAATGCTATAACAATTTCAAGAAATTCAACATTTACTTAAAATATTAATAAAATGTAATTAATTTCAAAGGCTCACTAATTATAAATATAGTTCTTGATGTAATAAATCCTGTTTTCTTTTATATAACCTAGTGAAGGGTGGCTTGGCACCTGTAGCTCAGTGAGTAGGGTGCCGACCACATACACCAAACGTGGTAGGTTTGAGTCCGGCCCAGGCCTGCTAAACACCAATGACAACTGCACCCCCCAAAATAAGCAGGCACTGCGGCAGCGCATGTAGTTCCAGCTACTCAGGAGGCTGAAGCAAGAGACTCTCTTAAGCCCAAGAGTTTGAGGTTGCTGTGAACTGTGACGCCATGGCACTCTACCAAGGGTGACATAGTAAGACTCTGTCTCAAAAAAAAAAAAACTAGTAAGGGGTGCCATTACCTAAAAATATCTCTATTTTTTACAATAAGAACTAAAGTCACCACCATAATTAGAATTCAGTTTTACTGAGTTTTACTGAACATGCATTTAAATTAACATTTAGCTCTTTGAAAATCCTTTTGAGATTGGTTGTTTTAATAACCAAAAATCCAAAGTTGTACTAGACAGATGATTTTAAAAGGGTAGGAAGGAGTGAGAGTTTTGAATAAATACCTTATAAATACTTTATTCATACTTATGTGACCAGATGGTGTGTGATACAGAATGAAAGAGAATGGAGTTGTGAATCAAAGAGGAACGGTTGCAAGGCAGGTATTTGAAAGGCAGGTGTCAGAAGGGAGGGAGAAGCAACAGTAAGGGCAATGTCAGCGAGGAGCGCCAAGTGTCAGTGCCAGGGCCAGCCAGCTCAGCGACAGGGAAGCACGGCCCAGCAGAGGCACGTAAGCAGGGTAGGTGGAGGTAAATTTGCTGGTTTACTGGGTTATAACGACTTGGCTGAATTTCTACAGTCGTACATTTTGGAGAAGTTTTTAACATTTGGGGGTTTGGGCACAGGTAAGAGGGCACGTGTGTATGTGAGAGTACAGGTGTCTGTTCATGTATCCATGTACATGGGTGTGTGTATGAAAAATGACTCAGCTTGCTGACTGACAAATGCTGTGACAATTTCAAGAAATTCAACATTAACTCAAAATTTTAATAAGACATCAGGCTACCCGTTTCACTATTCTATCTTTAAAATGATGAATTCTCAATTCTGTTACATGAATGTATAATACACAAGAATCAAAATAGCAGAAACTGAGTGGACTAGGCAGGGAGTCAAAAGACCTGGGTCCTGTCATGTTTGACTTTGTGAAAACCATTGTTTTTTTCTAGATAGTAAATTCATTACCTATATAATAAAGAAGTGGTACTACAGTAATAAAGAGGCCTGTAGTTACAAACCCAATAAAGGTAGAATTACTTGCTTAATTTATGTAAAAATACATTTTTAGATTTTAATAAACCAGGCATTTGTTAGGGTGCTTTTGAAATTTGGGTCTGTTTTTAAAACTGACAGGTCTACGGGTGTAGTTATTACTGATCTATTTTCAAAATTAAAGGAAGTAGGTGAAAAATCTGTAAAGCCTACTTTAGCCAAACAAGCTTTCGTAAGGGCAAAGTTTAAAAAATATTTATTTCCCTAAGTAAATAAAAGCCTGATAATTGGCAAGGTGTCCTATAGATAAATTTGAAGTATTTTAGGATAAAAAGCTGATGCTACTATTAAAAAAAGAAAAAAAGATCTAAGAACACCTAAAATCATTCACTGGTGAACAGTTTTTTTTTTTTTTTTACAAACTTGGAACAAATATATTTATTTAGGGAAAAGATACCAATTCACACTTGGGAAATCTGAACTAACAATGGTGACTATGAAACTTAAAATTATTTTTCAAGATTTAAAAGGGTAAAAAAACAAGATTTAAATGTTAGCACATTTGGGGGGCAATGTTCAAAGGATTCGCTTTTCTGGACCCAGCAGACAATCAACTCTGTCAAAGATTTGCTGACAGATCTTAAGTAAATTACTTAATTTTCCTTGTCCATGAAGTGGGTTAATTCTGCCATAAACCCCCCACTGGTTGGAAAAAGGATCGATACATTAAGAAAGCACTTGGCAGTTTATACAGCATTGCAGAAGTTTCTGTTACTATTTTCTAAATTACTTTACATTTTTAATTCAACAGTGGAATCCAAAATCCCTAACTAAGCTCAAGCACCAATGGGGTCACATTTGGGGGAAAGCTGGTATTGGAAAAAGATTACATGACAGGTTAGGTAATAGTTCTCTTCATAGATAGACTATCTGCTTTGCAGAAGCACTCACTGCACATAAGTGTAAGAGAGGGCTGGGGTGCCTATTGTATCATCCTCTGATATCACTGCTGGCACTGAGCCCAGAGCTCCCAACAGAAGACAGTGACGGTCACCCCTGCCTTTTGGGTCATGGCTCAAGGAGTAGGGCGCCAGCCCCATATACCAGAGGTGGTGGGTTCAAACCCAGCCCCAGACAAAAACTGCAAAAAAACAAAACAAAACAAAACCGATACCATAATGTAATTCTATCTTACCAAATTTAACACTTCTACACTGTATTAAAATGGCAGTGCCAGCTCGGCCCCTGTAGCTTAAGCGGCTAGAGCGCCAGCCACATACACCGGAGCTGGCGGGTTCAAATCCAGCTTGGGCCAGCCAAACAACAATTGACAACTACAACAACAAAAACAAAAAAGTAGCTGGGCATTGTAGTGGGCACCTGTAGTCCCAGCTACTTGGGAGTCTGAGGCAAGAGAATCACTTAAGCCCAAGAGTTTGAGGGTGCTGTGAGCTGTGATACCACAGCACTCTACCAGGGGCAACAAAGTGAGACTCTGTCTCAAAAAAAAAAAAAAAAAATGGCAGTGCCAATAAGGCTGAGACAATTGAATTCTACTTAAGCTAAACCTACCTAAGCACATACATAATGCCCAATGTTGGGGTATTTTAGAAACATAGCAAAAGCACAGGAAAATAAATCTGAGGTGAAACCCTGGATATAGGCAACACTGCCAAAGCTTTTCTGTATTAACAGTTACACAAGGTATAAGTTAAAGAAATGTAGAAAGTTAGGGTTTTAGAATATATTTTAATACCTGCTATTCACTATCAAATTGCTTACAGTTAATCATTTTTGTGTGTCACAATTCCTTATAAACTTACCAGGCAGCTTTAAAAAGTGTACGGGGAGGTGTAAACAAAATATTATTAATGAGTAACATTACAGATTGAAGAACAAAATGTTTTTCATTTTTATAAATCTTCATACCACAAGAGAAGTAGCAGATATTAAATCTTTGTGCCACAAGAGAATTCTCAGAAGTTAAAAGTGTAACAAAATGTAGGGAAGTTTTTCTTTCTAGAAGATATATTATTAGCTCTATGTAGCAGATAACTAAATAAATAATAAATTGGCTCCATTCTCTGATATTCTGGCAATAAAACCAAAATACTCAATTTTTTTCTTTATATGTATATGTACACCATGGAATACTACACAGACATAACTAGAGTCCAGAAAGAAGAAGGGAAGGGGAGGGTCCATCATGTTTTCAAATAATACAAGTAATAAAAATCACAGACTACAGGCTGTGTGCAGTGCCACATGCCTGTAGTCCCAGCTAGTCCGGGGTCTGAAGCGGGAGGACCATTTGCTCCTAGGAGTTAAGGCTACAGTGAGCTATGATTGCGCCACTGCACTCCAGCTTGGACACCAAAGGAAGACCTTGTATCAAAAAAAAAAAAAATCATACAGGGTATAAAATTCTGGGTATGACAATACCAAAAGAAACCACATTTTTTCCCTTTTTTTTCTCTTAATTTAAATGTTATTTAAAATAGCACAGAGTCTGTAACTGGATAAAAGATTTAAACTTAAGACATGAAACTATAAAAATACTAGAAGAGAGTGCAGGGAAAACAGTTGAAGAAACTGGCCTGGGAGAATATTTTATGAGGAGGACCCCCCTGGCAACTGAAGCAACACCAAAAATATATTACTGAGATCTGATCAAACCAAAAAGCTTCTGCACAGCCAAGAATACAGTACATAAAGCAAGTAGACAGCCCTCAGAATGGGAGAGGATATTTGCAGGTTATGTTTCTGACAAAGGTCTGATAACCAGAATCCACAGAGAACTCAAACTAATCAATAAGAAAAGAACAAATAACCCCCTTTCTTTATGGGCAAGAGATGTAAACAGAAGCTTCTCTGAAGAAGACGGGTGCATGGCCTACAACACATGAAAAAATGCTCATCATCTTTAATCATCAGAGAAATGTACATCAAGACCACTTTGAGATATCACCTAACTCCAGTAAGATTAGCACACATCACAAAATCCCAAAACTATAGATGCTAGAGTGGATGTGGAGAGACAGGAACACTTCTGCAATGCTGGTGAGAGCGCAAACTATGTCCTTTTTGGAAAGAAGTTTAGAGAACACTCAAGGAACTAAAAGTAGATCTGCCATTCGATCCTTCAATTCCTCTACTAGGAATATACCCAGACGACCAAAAATCATTTTACAACAAAGACATTTGCACTACAATGTTCATGCAGCCCAATTCAAAACTGGCAGTCATGGAAGCAGCCCAAGTACCCATCAACCCATGAATGGATTAAAAAACTGTGGTATATGTACACCATAGAATACTATACAGCCATAAAAAGATGGAGACTTTTATGTTTACCTGGATGGAGCTGGAAACATATTCTTAGTAAAGTATCTCAGGAATGGAAGAAAAAGTATCCACTGTACTCAATACTATTATGAAACCAATATATAATTACTTACACTTTCATACAAATGATAAAACATAACTAGAGTCCAGAAAGAAGAAGGAAAGGGGAGGGATAGATGGGGGGAGGGAGGAGGCCAGCAGGAGGAAGGGTATTTGGTGGGACCTCACCTATTGTGCATAATGCAAGGGTACACGTCAAAACTATTAAGAGTATAAATGTCTTAACACAACAAATAAGTGAGGTGAAGGTTATGTTAACCAGTTAGATGTAAGCATTCCAAATTGTGTATCAAATCAGCATATTGTACCCCATAAATGCATTAATGTACTCAGTTATGATTTAATAAAAATATATATTAAAAAATAAATAGCACAGATATAGATCAACATTCTCCAAAGAGTATACTATCTAAACTCTTAATATACTCTAAATGAAAAGATTTATAGTCAACTATTTCTGAGAAAAATCATATTACAGTCTGACTAGAAAATTTACAATATATGGCAGTATATAAATGATTATGAGACATCTTACAGTAAAAACAAAACTTGTCTAACTATTTAAGCCCAGCATTTCACTACTTAATCACTGAAGTTTTTCTTTTCTTTTCTTTCTTTCTTTTTTTTTTTTTTTCTGGAAACAGAGTCTCACTTTGTTGCCCTCAGTAGAGTGCCATAGCATCACAGCTCACAGCAACCTCCAGCTCTTGGTTTAGGCGATTCTCTTGCCTCAGCCTCCTGAGTAGCTGGAACTACAGGGGCCTGCCACAACTCCCAGCTATTTTTTGGTTGCAGTTTGGCTGGAGCCGGGTTCCAATAGGCCACCCTCGGTATATGGGGCTGGTGCCCTATTTACTGAACCACAGGCACCACCCACTGAAGATTTTCTTACTAACAATGTTATCTAATGGAATTAGTGTTCTTAGAAAATACTTTGGGAAACATCACAAAGTCTTTTTACTTTATTTCAATGCTATTATCTATCCTACTGCCTCTAAAATACTATTAAGAGATTGGCAAGAGAGACACTTATGGGTCAGGTAAAAATTTAAAGCCGTATAATAAAAGGATTTCTATATTAAAATTTTGGATTATACCTAATGAAATGCTGAAAGGTCTTTTATTTTATTGATCAGGTATTTATAATATATTTAACAACACAGTCTTTATAGAAAACTGGTAAATTTTTTTGAACTTTAAGTTTACAATAAAGGATTTTTAGTTAGTCACAGGAAAAAAGGGCCAACATATTAACTAACAGAAAGTATACTTTGATGGTATGCTCTAAAAATTAGATAACTACCAAAATGAAATTCTTTTTAATGCCTTTAAATAGCATTCTCTCTCTCTCTCTCTATATATATATATGTATGTGTGTGTGTGTGTGTGTGTGTGTGTGTGTGTGTATATTTTTTTTTTTTTGCAGTTTTTGACCAGGGCTGCGTTTGAACCTGGCAGCCACCTCCAGTATATAGTATATGGGGCCGGCGCCCTACTCCTTTGAGCCATAGGCACTGCCCCAACAGGAGTCACAGTGTCATTCCACCTTACAGTTCAGGAACTTCAGATGCCAACATCCACAATCTTCACATAGAGAAATGCAGTGAAATAAATTCTGTGTTAGTATCTCAGTTCCTTATTCAGCTTGTTCCACCTTGGTGCTGTATGACTGATAAACATCATAATTATATGCTACGTGCTAAGGTTGTAGGAGGGAAATGTGAAATAAATGGACCTATAAAGACATTTTTATGCTGGGTAACCTTTAAAAGACAATGCTTCATAAGACAAAAGATACCTATTCATTAAGAACAATGAAGAAGCCTTTACTAAGTACTCAAAGTCGAGTTAGATCACAGCTAATTAGTCAGCAGTTTTATACTTAGTAAATTAAGCAAATAAAAAGTTTCTTTTCATCAACCTGTATGTATATAGAATCGGATCTTTATATTTTAGCCATAGTCCTCTCTTTAATTCCTATACTTCATAGTAGCCAGGAAGAAATAGTAACAGATATAACCACCAACATTTTTACTATCCCAACTTAATCTGATTATCTCATTCACATTATGTAGGAAGAAAATATGATGTCACTGTGCTGACAAGATCCCACAGGCCTGTGAGATACAGCCACAGGCTGTAGGACATTTTATGTTTTAAGAAAATCCTGTAACACTCATTAGTTCTCGGGGTTTTTTTATCTAGCTGTGTACAAGGTTTCATCTACAATAAGATTCTACTATTTTCTGAGGTTGGCCTTAATGGTGCAGATACAAACGTTAGTACAGTTTAGGTGGGCCTCCTCACAATATTTACAATTTCAATGTATCATATTAGTTAAAAAATGTGAAATTTTTTCTGTAAAAACTGAGTTGGGTACTGTCACCTGATAGTCTGACAGCTCAACAGCTTAAAAAAAAGGTTTCTCTAGAACAGTGCTTCTCAACCTTCCTAATGCTGCAGCCCTTTAATAAGTTCCTGTGGATCACAATCCACAGGTTGAGAACCACTGCTCTAGAATTAAAAAAACAAAAAACAAAAAACAGAGCTATTAGTGAAAGAGAAGCACGTTATATTGTAAAATGATGGAAAACTCTTTTCATAAGCCTATGGGGCATCAGGGTATGAGCAGAACCAGGCCCAAGCATTACCAACTCTAGGGGGCGCTCTTCACACCATATTCCATATAAATGGAGCCCTCTGGAGTTCTTCACTGGGGTGATGCTGAATCAGCAAACCTAGAGTCCATGTCTCTACCATTTAGTCATTGTGTGATTTTAGGGGAGTCATTTAGCCTCTCTTTACCTTATATTTCTTATCTATAAAATGAAGACAATAAATAATAAGGATACATCATAACCCAGTTGTCTTAGAACTTTGTAGTAATTACGATGAGAACCTTTTTTTGGCATTTGCTGTATATTTAACCATCATCTCAAAGTCATCTTTCAACCATTATTTCAACAAATACTTGTTAAATGCCTTCTTTATGCCAGTGTTCTAGGCATTAGGGGAAGTGGAACGAACCAAAGATCTAAAATTCTGGCTCTCATGTAGTTTGTTTCAGTTCTACAGAGAGACATGTAGTAAAAGAATACAAATTATGTTGAGAGGAACAAGGGTCATGATGACTAAAAGCTTCCAGGGTCTTCTGAGTCTGTGTGCAGCGTTGCTATTGTAGATGGGCTGTTTGGGAAAGGCTGCTTATGTAATATCTGAGACCCAAATGTAGTGAGGGAGAGTGCCAGATGATTATCCTTGGAAAGTGTTCTAGGGCAGGGAACCAGCAGTGCCAGGGCCCTGTCATGCTTGGCACGTTCTGGAACAGCGAAGAGGCCAGCGTGGCGGTAGATGGGGTGGACAAAAAAGTTCAAAATAGGACATGGGGGTCGGAGACGGGATAGTGCTGTGGGACATGCCATGGAAGGCCTTACAGGCCATCATGGTAGGATTCTGGATTCTATTCTGGGTGAGATTCTGTTTCCTTATAGGGGGTTCTTCTAATCAGGCCAGCAGCTCTAATCATGATTTGATTGACATTTTAAAACATCACATTGGCTGCTGCCTGCAGAACACAGCCGGGGCAAAAACCGGGGAACAGAAGGCTTGGCAGGGTAGATGATGCACACAGTGGCACGCACTTGTCATTTAAGTAACTTTTTCCAAATCTATTCCATGATTTAGTCTAAGACAATAACGAAGAGATGTTCTCTCTCAGCCCAAGTTAAATTTACAAAGAAATAAGATAAGCTTTAGAAAGTAAAAAGGCACTGTTTAAATGGAAGGCTGATTACTAATGATCAAGTCTATCCCACTTGGTTTTTGATTCACACGAGTTGACAACCAGACAGAATTTGGTTTGCTGATTCCCCTAGATGGTGGGAATCTGTTTCACCAAAAAAAAAAAAAAAAAAAAAAAAAAAAGAAAGAAAGAAGTAGGTACACAAATTTTAACCAAATAAGAGAATAATGGCAACTAGAAATAACATTTAAGGAGGGTAACGGCTTAATGTCTCTGGTTGAAGCACATCTTATAAGATTCAGAAGGGATGTTTTACCACAGGGTTAAGATTTCTGTGCCTGTGGAAATACGCATATTACTTGTCTGAAAGGATTTCTCACATATTCAACCTATTAGCCAAGGACCGTAAATGGGCTCACCTATAAATGGAATGGAAGCCAAGGAGTCTCCAGGAGGGCTGGTACTTGAGGCCTTTCTTTCCTCCATTCTCTTTATATGGACCTCCCGGCGAGCGTCATTGGGCAGCCAGCAGGTGGCGTCTGACCCCGGCTCCTGGTCATTGACTGCCAAGATGTAAGACTGATGCCTTAAAGGCTGCGGGGTCTGGCGGCCAGATGGAGGTTTTTCTCTTAGGATGACAGTGTCTTTATTATCTACAGCATCTGACTGCTGAATTTCGGCCTCTTGTAAATTTAAATCTTGATTTCCTTGACTGACAGGTAATTGTACATCGGAGGCGCCAGAGTTTCCACTCATCTGAGGGGCAGGCTTAGCAGAAGCTCCAGATAAAGGAGGGGATGTTTCGGGGCCCACTTGCTGACTGGGGGCACTTTCTGTCCTTAACCAGGACTGCTGACTCAGAAGACTGTTTTGAAGTAAGTGATTTACTGGTCTTTGGTCTTTGATAGAAGCAAATGAGTTCTGGCTGAAGGATGGTTTGGTGACATGTGTGGAAGGCGCTTTCAGGGAGCTACTTCGGACTTTCACAAGAGGCGACCTCTCTAGTGACGTCCCCCGAGGCACTGACATTCCCCCACAAGTAGTCTGAAAATTCCTGTTGGACGGCAGCGGTTTCAGATCTGGGGGGATTTTTTTAAACTGAGGCACAGAACCTACCCCTCTACCTGCCGACCGTCTACTGTCGGAATTCACAACACTCGGGGCCACGGTAAAATTTGAACCTTGGAAAGATTTGTGAACTTCTTGTTGCCTAGGTCTTTCATAAATACCTCGCCTATCATCCTGTTCAGTAAATCCACTCCACTTGTAAGTCTGTTTCCGCTCACCATTGGAATCGAGGATTTGATTCTCCGAAGTGACATTTTCTACAGTTTCGCCCTGTCCCTCGATGTAATCCCAGGAACGAGTTCTATGATTACTAAAACTAACAGATGGAGATGTCAGTGCTCCTTGAGAAGCGCTTCTTGGGCAGTATTTCATCAGCACAGAATCCTCCAGTCTTTCTTGGGACACGCTGCGTTGCCGGATCTGAACAGACTGGGGCCCTCGGTCGTGAGAGGTGCTTCGACGTCGTACCTGCAGTGTCGAGCGGCTGGGCACTACCTGGTTATAGTCTGTTGTGTTCTGAGATGCTGCTCTCAAACTATCTAATCTTTCTTGAATTGTCCGACAACCTATGTGCAATCGTCTATTATCAATATACTCTTTGTACGTTTTATAGTTTTTCCAGTCTATGTGCTGATGGGAATTTGGGGAATAATGATTCACAGAAACAGAAGGAGAATCCACGGCAAGAGCTCTGTTGCTTGAGATCCCTTCTGAATGTCCACTGTAATTTCCAGATTTCAGTAAAATTCTGGAAGGTTCCAGTGATCTGGCGCCTGCAGCCTGATGAATTAGATGGGCCGTGGGCATCGATGAAGGTGGAGACGTGGTTCTTGACACTGGTTTTAAAGAGGTCTGCTCATTCGTGCCATACCTCACTTCTTCAGTTCTATGTGAAGGACCTGTGTGGGTGTTTCTATTGGGTAGCAAGTCTACGACCTTCTCAGAAGGCACAATGACAGTCCTTACACTTTCGTTGCAAACGCACACCGCTGTGCTTGATTTTGCAACGTCTGTGGGTGATGGAGGCACTTGTATTTCCATTCTATAGGCCCTGCCAGGTTGCACCAGGACTGGCGCACTGGTCTGTTGTTTGCTCAATGATGAGTCTGGAGGAGAGATTTCAACTGGCTGAACCGTGGCTGACGGGGCGGGTGACAGCCAGGGATAGCAGATGGGTGGAGGTTCAGGTATATTGCGGGCATTACCGCTGTAGGCCTCGTTGCCTTTCAGGTAGGCATCTTGAGAATATGCCTGTGTAGAAATGAGAGAAAAGTATCACTTAAAATACATGAAAAGAACCATATTTTCCATTTTTTCCAGTTCCCGGTTTTATTTTCCTGTGCCCTCCCTTGTTCCTGAATGACATTCACTACAGCATGCATGCAAACACAACATGGAGGTATCCTACAGACTAGACAAGAGCTAGTTCTCTCAGAAAGCAAATAAATTGTAGAATCTGAGACAAATATGAATGGCAATTGCCTGTTTTCTCAAAAGTTGTGCAACATGTCAAATTCCCCCCATCCCCAGTTAGATATAGCCATGTTGCTGCTAAAATTCTCCCCATTCAAGCTTTCTGATTTTTCAGCAGTCGACAGGTTAAATGGCTGCCTAATAAATCCCAACAAAAGAAGATTCTTATCTTTTGCCAGAGAGAAGGTGAAAACATTAAAAAATATTAACCACATCTTATGTTTAATACTACTACCACCATAAATTAAATACAAATGATTGAAGTGTCTTGTCAATTAACTATTACAAAGTCCTTAAAAAACAATCCATTTTGATAAATTAAGCCCTTCAACAGCAGTGCTAAGTATTTCACTATTTAAAATTAGAGAAGAATATGAATGTTTAAGAAATTAAGCAGGTATGTTAAAGGCATAAAAGTATGAAAAAGGTAATTTACCTTTCTATATGTAATTTACATTTTCATTTTAAGCTAATGCAAAAGTATGCTGTATAAATTTATTTGGTCTCTTTTACTTATTATAAAGAGGCATTTCTCACCACTTCTCAGCCTTTTGGCTAAGATCAAGTGTGAAGAGGCATTTCTCTAACAGGCAAGCATGCAGCTCAAGTTTTTTATCAACTATTTGTAAAATTATCTAACCATAGTTTTTAAAATGAGAGTAACAGAAATCAACTACAGAGACTCTCCAAAACAGAGCCCATCAATGCAGCAAAGATCACCTTCAGCATTTAAGACAGGTAGGTGTAGTAACACATTTTTCCCTTAATGAAACCAAGCTTAACTCAAGACTACCATCATATCTTATCTTTGCATTTGACAGCTTGCAAAGCTCCAGTGCAGCCACTACCATAACACAACAGCAGCATAACAGGGAAAGGGAAAGAGCAAGACACTTAAAAAAAAAATGATGCAGATAAACATTATGCTTTAACGTCAGTTATACACAGGATACAAAAACAAACAAACAAACATTTTTTAAAAGATGGAAAATATTATCACAAACACATTCTGCAAATTAGTAAAAATTAACACTATGGAGGGATTTCTCTAAGCAAACTTAGAGTTAATAGATTGTCTTATTTATTACACATCTCTATAAAACATGACTTAAAAGCAAGGAAATGGCTACTGTGCATTTCTTACCAGTGCTGTGACATCCTTTGTAAATTGTAGCTAGCAGAAAATAGGAAAACACAGTAGAAGCTGCTTACTGACACAAAGACAAGATCATGTTGTCATGTTGATGCTGCAAACAGCAAGCTAAAAATACATCTATACTGGTTTCTCTGGAAGGTACCAAGAGAGGTAAAGGGCAGTGAAGCATGAAGAATAACTTTAGTATCCTTCTGAGCCTCTTTTTCGCATGCTTTTTATCTGGTTCTGATTTGATTTGTCTACCATTCTTGAAAGCAAAATACATCTGGCGGCATGCATTCCTAACAGATATTTTCTTCCATGTGCACTGCTGCCTGGTAATGTTCTCCAAAGCTTCCCTTCCACGGGAGCAACATTGATGTCTCTCATTTCCCCTGAGCTTCTTCCAGCTCTGCTTCCAGATGACGAAACGAATGCTCTGTTATGCATTTAAAATAGTACAACCTCCTCCTTCCCCGGTAAATCAGAGCATAACCACGAGCCGTCAGCTGACTGCAGCTGTCTTCATACTATGATTTCAGTGGGGAAAGACTGTTTTATGAAACAGGTTCTGCTCAAAAACGGAGATCTTTCAACACCAGACCTTTTGTGCTGTTTCATTAATTGGCAAAAATGACTACTGAGTAGGCATAAAAAAAATTACTTGCAGAGTAATTCCTGTTAACTTAAAATGAATACTACAGAATACAGACTAGAACGTAGTGAGAAATGAAAGCTAAGTGTATGAAAGAAAATCTATCACACTTAATATTTTTATGGCATGAATAGAATTTAATCAAAATATGCATTTAGGGAATGTGCCTTCAGTAAATAACAAGCCTATCTTTTTCAAACTGATTATAACCACACAAATACTTTTCTAAGACAGAACTGTCTGGAAGAAAGAATGCTGTATGTCTGGTACAGCACATCTCCCCTGGGCTTTTGTACTTTTCTTATGTAATGCCCATAAAAGAGGGTGGTGGGTTGTGTGTGTGTCCCCGTGAGACAGAAAAAGGTGAGTTGACAAGCTGCTTAACTTTTCCAAACCTCTAGTACATTAATGTACGTGGTGAAACTCAAAGGGAATATTCAGATTGATTCACCATGAAACCTATATTTTTCCCCAGAGGTTTTAACATAATTAGAATTATTTCCACTTGGGAAATGCTGTTCTAGAATATTTTAAAGATATTTCCTTTATTCAAATTTGGAGAGGAATATTACCTTTCAGTAATAAAAGTATATGCCTGGAACTATTAAACATTTGAAAATTATTTTATATACTTCAGACATCTCTAAGATTTCTATATAGCAATCCTAAATGCTAAATAGTCTACAGTTCATGAGTCCTCACTTCTGCATAAAATTATGGCAAGAGGTCCTTGAATTCATACACATGCATGCATTAACAGTAGAATGGCTGAATAGAATGTCTCCTGCATATAGTACATTGTCTACTGTAAGCAGGTAAGAATTGAAATAATAAAATATGAATTCATTCAAGACCATTATTGAATTTCCTCATATATTCTCTTATTCATGAACACTAAAAAACATTGCTTCTTTATCTATTTTTATTTCTATGTATTTACTTATTACTTCCCAAATAAGTTTAGGGAAATAAATTAGAAATAGATACCATACATTGTAAGGAATCTTCTTGTCTAATGAAGCCCCAAGTATTCCCCCTAAACAAACAACTACCTATTAAAGAATGCTTTGGACTCTTTCTAAGAGGGAACTATTCACAGGTGCTTGGCCAAACCCCGTGTTGAGTCATCTGGAATGGATCACAGTGTGCGGCCCTCTGAAATGAACACCAAACCCATGGACAGGGCTCTATGTTCTGGGAACAGAACTGAAAACTCTATTACTTGCACACAGTTGTGACGGTGTTAAACATTTTCTTCAGTGCTTGGTCAAAAGGTACTAGAGCTTTCATTGAGTAATCATGGTCTGACATGTTAATGTACTAACCACCCACTGGGGATCTTGGAATTGTCAGCACACAACAATTAAATGGCACAAAGTATCATTGAAAGAAAGTAATTTGTATTCTTATATGACTATATCAGAAAAACATCTTGTGTTGATACGTTTACCTAAAATGACATGCCCTGGAAATTTTTGAAATCAGTGTCATAAGAATTGCATATTCAGCTATGAGGAATTTTTAATTTTTGTTTTAAGTCCAATGGCTACATTATAAAATAGGCAGGTGTTTTGATGAAATTAGACAATTAAATTTTTGGCACTTGAATAGCTTTTGTGGATTCAACAGATGATGGCAAAATATTTTTTACGTAACTTTTTCAATTCGTAAAAATAACTATTTTCATATACTATTCCACCTACTTTCTTTTTTTAGTTTGTTTATTTATTCCTTTATTTTTGAGACAGAGTCTCACTTTGTCACCCTTCGTAAAGTGCCACAGTGTCATAGCTCACAGCAACCTCAAACTCTTAGGCTCAAGCAATTCCTTTGCTTCAGCCTCCCAAGTAGCTGGGTCTATGGGTGTCCGCCATAGCGCCTAGCTAGTTTTTAGAGACAGGGCCTTGCACTTGCTTTGGCTGGTCTCAAACCTGTGAGCTCAAGCAATCTACCCCCCCTCAGCCTCCCAGAGTGCTAAGATTACAGGCATGAGCTACTGTGCCCAGCCTCCACCTACTTCCTTAAGCTTCCTTTACCCTTTACGTAAGTATTATATCTTATACTACAGTAGCAGCCTTATCATGCCTGTTAGACTAAAACGTTTTCAGATAAAAAATTGTAGGGTGAGGAAAAGAACAAAGTAGATGACTTAGGCCAGGTTAGAGAGGCTGATGTGGGTATATTGCCTGAGCTCAGGAGTTCTAGACCAGCCTGAGCAAGAGTGAGATCCCACCTCTAAAAATAGCCAGGTGGTGTAGGCGCCTGTAGTCCCAGCTACTTGGGAGGCTTCAAGAGGATCACTTGAGCCCAAGAATTTGAGACACCACGGCACTCTACCAAGGGTGACAAAGTAACATTCTTCAAAAAAAAAAAAAGATGACCCAGAGAATTCACTTTCTTTATAGTATGCAGGACCACTTGGGCCCACACCTGACAAATGGATACTTAATTCTAAATAGAATACTATACTGAGTACAACACATATAAAATCATTCTTTAAAAAAGGAATGCTGGGGCGGTGCCTGTAGCTCAGTGGGTAGGGCGCCAGCTACAGACACCAAGGCTGGCGGGTTCGAACCCAGACTGGATCAGCTAAACAACAATGATACTACAACAAAAAAAAAAGCCAGGCATTGTGGTGGGAAGTCCCACTACTTGGGAAGCTAAGACAAGAGAATCACTTGAGCCCAAGAGTTTGAGGTTGCTGTAAGCTATGACACCATGGCACTCTACCCAGGGCAACAGCTTGAGACCGTCCCAAGATTTGCTTATCTTTAATAAAATATAACAAGACAGACTAACTAACCTAATTTTCCACTTATGACATCATTAGAAAGTTATTCCTTCCATCACATTAAGCGGTTTGCTGCTCTTCATCAACCACACAGCAAGCTATGATGGCAATTCAACAATCCAGTGACTTTTAAAGCCATTAGTGTCTGCTGCTCTGTCACTATGCTGAATTATCAGAGCAGGAACTCTACAACTACCTCTGCACCTATAAGCTTACAAAAATTACTGCAGGGAGATGCACCTTTCTTGGTGAGCATCCTCGAACCCAGCAGAGCTGCATACTTTGCAAAGGGTAATCTGTTGTTAGGAATGAGCCAGTCCTACATAAAATCAACATGCCAAAAACACTGGGCCCATCTCCATGGGTTTCAGTCAATTTTACATGTCAGTGAGAAAGATGAATCATTAGGATCCACGTTAGTGACATTTTTGTAAAAAAAAGTTTATATATTATTTAAGACCTTTGTTGAGCAAAATTCAAACTCATACTTTACAAATGAAAATCATCACATGCTTCCCCTCCCCCACTTCTCTTGACACTAGCTATAAGAAAAGAAAAGGCCAGAGTCACCACGCCTATAGTCCTACATTCTGGGGGGTCGAGGCGGGTGGACTGCCTGAGCTCAGGAGCTTGAGACCAGCCTGAGCAAGAGCCAGACCCTGTCTCTATAAAACAACCAGGTGTTGTGGTGGGTGCCTGTAGTACCAGCTACCAAGGAGGCTGAGGCAACAGTATTACTTTGAGCCCATGAGTTTGAGGTAGCTATGATGCCATGCCACTCTACCCAGGGTAACAAAGTAAGACTGTCTGTCCCCCACAAAAAAAGTAACAAAACCCAACTATTCACCAAAAGGAATTAATTTAGAAAAAAAAAAAAACCCTTCTTCTTAGCAAAGTATCTCAGGAATGCAAGAAAAAGTATCCAATGTACTCAGCCCTACT
>CAUYPK010150231.1:0-39747 GCA_963574355.1 Loris lydekkerianus | reverse complement strand
GACTTTACAGATAGGAATGAAGTAAGTATCATGAGATAGACTTTTCAGTATTATTGAGGTGGACCCGATCTATTTAGAAGTACAGGAGAAAGCAGAGGAGTCAAAAATGCAACTACAAATATTTTCTCCCATTCTGAGGGCCATCTGCTTGCTTTACTCACTATGTTCTTGGCTGTGCTGCACATGTCTTAAAGGTAAATAACTGCATCATAATAACTATATAAATGTGCTTAATAGTGTAGATCTGTGTATACTGGTAAATTTCATCAAAACATTTTTTCTATCCATGGTATTTTTTTCTCTGCTTAAATTGTTTTGTAATTCACAGAGCAACCATGCTCTGTGGAACACGACTGAGAAACTTTTATAGGCCATGAAGAATTTAAGGAGGAGAGTGTATGACCAGCTTCACATTTTAATAGCCTTTGTAAGAAACATCAAGCAGGATGTTTTTGAGACAGGGGCTGGTGAGACACCGGGGAAGAAGAAACAATAGGATATGCTTGCAATTGTCCAGTAGAGAACAATGGGGCCTGAACTAGATAGGAACCCTGAGTGAGGTCCTTGAGATGCAGATAGATATCCTAGATGTGGTTCCTGCCCTGAAGATGGCCTCAGTCTCATGGAATGTCATGAAGAAAGGAAGAGACATGTCACTATTTAAAAGATGAAGATCCTTGCTACAAAAAGCCATTTAAGGGCAAGATTAATGGCTCTGGAGAGCATTTACCCAATCCCTAAACCTGTCCCTGGCCTGACAACTATGTCTTCAGAAGACTAATATATTTGGTTAGGTGTTCTATCCGCAGGACGACTCTTAGCAGGAGAAATACAAAGGCAGTCTGTGCAGATACTGATAGTTGTGTAGGTCCAGGACCAGCTCCACTAATTGCCAACTATATTATTTGGACAAGTACTTAACTTCTCTGTGCCTCAGCTTTCTGATCTGTGAAACCAGGGGGCCAGTAGTGCCCAGTTAGCTCATAGAATTGTTGTCAGGTGGAATGAGTTTTATGCCAAGAGCTTAGAATACTGCGTGATATGTAATGAGCCTATATAATTACTCACTGTTATTGTTACAAGTGTTTACTCAAGACCAGGTAAAAGAGTCATAACCATATGTGATAGACAATTGATTCCAGATCATGAGGCCAATGGACTCGGGTGGACAGTGAGAAAAGGAGAATTTGTTGGAATACTTGGCGTGTCTATGATAGGCTTCTCAGCCTCACATGATGAGATTAGGGAAAATGTTAGGAGGAGGCAGGTGATCTTTAGTGAAAGAGGTGAGACAAAGACAAAAGAGCAAAGACACATCACCCTTATTTTACAATTTCTGGTGACACTGCTATGGGTGTTTGGGGCTGTTTAAGATCATTGACTTTGAAGTCAGTCCTACCTCCAGCTCTCACCAGCTGTGTGACCACTTTGAACATAAGCTTCCTCACCTATAGAGTGGGGTTATTGGGATGATTAAATAAAATAATTCATGGAAAATAAGATAGACCATTTACATACTACCTGTAGATAGTAGGTCAGTAATAAATGGTAGTTTCTGCTGTATTTCATCACATCATGGTGTCAATTACAAGACACAAACCAATCTCATGAAAACTAATGTGTGAAAAATGTGTCTCTAGAGCAAAAGATAGAACAAAACAGAAGAATAGAATTGAGTAGAATGGATGGAAGCTCACATTTACTGTTCCTTCTGTTTCTGGACATTGTACCAAGAAACATAATATATCTCATTCATTTAATTTTCAAAGCAGCTCTGCAAAAAGTATGTGCTGTTTTTATCCCCACGTGACAGCCAATGGAACTGAGACCCAAAGAGTTTAAAGAGCCTGCTCAGAGCCATGCAGCTAGTCCTTGCTAGAGCCCCCTCTAAAATTCTGTCTTTTCATAAGCCTTCATCTGGACCTCTTCCTTGGACTGGTGTGGGCACAGTGGGGAAAGGCCATACAGTCATCCAGCTGCCCTTTTGCAAGTTCCCAAAAGGAAGTCTGCTTTTAGCACAGAGCATGAACATGTCAACCTCTTCCTGAGGACAGAAGGAAGTGAGACAAGAGAGCACGGGTCGGTGCAGAGGGCTGGCTGTCCTGTGAAGGGGAGGCTCTCCCAGTGAGACTCGGGCTGCAACAACCCATCCCCCTCTGCCCTGGCTCCTCTGTGCAGGCTTCACTGAGCCATATGCTCCTAAGCAGGAACAGCCAGAGCTGGTCCTTGCTATGCCTCCAGGTTTGGCTCCATAGGGGTTCACCTTTGTCACCAGGGGTGGGAAAGGAAGATTTTTATTTTGAAATGGAGGAAAAGTAATGCTTCTTGTTTTTCCCAACATTTGTTATGGAGCTCATGGAGAACAAATCCAGGGAAAGAAGATATGTGGGACACATATGTACCAGGTGCTGTACCAAGCAGTTCTTATGTATTAACTCATGTAATCCTTGTAACAATGCTGTACGGTAGATGCCACCATTCTCCCCATCATGTGGAGGTAGGGTGGAGGTGGGAGGAAACTGAGGCTTAAAGAGATTAAGAAACTGCATAGATAGGAAAAGACAAAATATAGTCAAAATCCAGGTCTGGAAGGTTGAAGATCCTGCACCTCTAATCAGATGGCCAGACTGGCCTCGGACAACATTGACAGTGTCTTAGAGGTAGAAAGAAAGGAGTGATTTGGGGAATTTTTCTGTCTCATCTAGATAAAGCAGTGAAATGAGAGGTAGACGCTCTGGAATTGATGCCCCACTTACTTTTACAGGATGCAAAAGTAAAATAAATAATTCCAATCAATCAGTTATTGAGAATGGTCCATGATCCACCATCTGAATAGAAAGGCTGCATACATATTCGTATATGACTTAACGTAATTTAATATGATAACAGTTCTAGGAGGCAAAGTGGTCCCTCTCCTTATCCAGGAGGATGTATTCCAAGACCCACAGTGGGTGCCTAAAACCACAGATAGTAGAGAACCTTACATATATACCTACATACATACTATATTTTTTCCTATACATACCTATGACAATGTTTAATTTATAAATTAGGCATAAGAGATTAGTAACAAAACTAATAATAAAATAGAACTATTATAATACCATACTATCATAAAAGCACAAGAATGTGATTTCTCTTCTCTCAAAACATCTTAATGTTTTCAGACTGTGGTTGATCATGGATAACTGAAATGTCAGAGAACAAACCCAAAGATAAACGGGGGAGTATTGTGGCTATTACAGCCCCTCTTTTAAATCAATGAAACAAGGATTCTATTTTCTTGAAGTATGGATCAGACTTAGGATTTATACCAGTGGTTCTCAACCTTCCTAATGCCACAGCCCTTTAATACAGTTCCTGTGGATAGCGACCTACAGGTTGAGAACCGCTGATTTACACATAGGCATACCTGATTGCAATGCTTATTCTCTCTCTGCTATGATATACCACCTACCTCATACTGTATGCTAAATGAAATGGCTGTTTGTACTTAAAACAGAGAAAAAAGGAAAGGATAGTTGCATCTTTTGTTGTTGTTGTTCTGTGATTTGTATGTTTACAGTTAATATTTACCTAAAAATAACTTGTTGTGAGGTTGTTGGTTTTATTGCAATACCCATTTCATCCTCTAAAGACCAAGCAACAATCGGCTGGCGGTACACTGCCCACTTATGCCCCGCATATTTTATTGTAATAATCCTCCTTAATGGATATGTCAGCCTGAGTTATTGGAGATAATTTAGGAATGGCCAATCCCCACATTGGAAAACTGGCCAATGCCATTTCCTGCCCAGGGTTGTCATAGCAGATCATAGACCTGGAGGCCGCCCTGCTCAGGCTCCCCGAGTAACGTCACAGCCTTTGCTGTTCCATCCAGCTGCCGGCTGGTTGCAGTTTGCCTTAGGCAGTGTGCTGCAATTTTCCATGTCCCAATCTTATCCTCCATTACCAAAAAAGATGGGAAATATAATGGGCTGAAAGAATTCCGATAGCAGATGCCAGACATCAAATTACACAGGTAGTAATCACACAGATTAGGAAACATAATGAATACAATATTCAAGCCGAACACAATGAATTTTTCAGTATGATACAAGCTTCTTGTTAATGAAATGAAATAACAATTTTCTCCTTATTAAAGCTCCAGCGATCTCTATTTTCTGAAGGGACACATGTCACCCAGACCTCTGGGCTGAAATGATCTGAAATTTAATACACACAGGACAAAATGGACTGGTAGGCCTTTTGGCTGACTCTTACGTTTCAGATCGTTCTGCTTTGATTGTTCAATACACAGTGGTTTGGAAGTTTCACCTAATATTTCTAAGCTTTTTTCAGGAACAAACATGTCAGTCAGAGCATGTTGCACACACTAAGGTACTGATCTGGAAATCAGGAGACCTGGCTATTAGTGTTAATTTCCACTGTTAAATTTTGCGACCTTGGATATCCACAGCGATGTATAAGCACAGAGTGAGGAGGGGTCTGCCCCCGGGGTAAGCCATGCAGAGGGTGCATTGTCTGCATAGAGTTTCATATAACAATCAAAATAACTACAGTTAGTCTGCTTTTTATTATCACCACCCGCCATCCATGCTGAGAAAAATCAGTTCCTCCCCCTCAAATTAGTTGTGTAAGTGCTAAGCATGAATTTTTGTTTTTAAATTTCAGGTTAATATGAGGATACAAATAACTAGGTTACAATGTTTGCATTTGTTAGGTAGAATCCTTCCTGTAGTTGTGTTCTGCACCCAAGAGGTGTGCCATATACCTTTACGTTGTGCCCAATAAGTGGGAGGATTAAAAAAATAAATGTATCTGTTCTTCAAATTAGGACTTTTTGTTACTTATTTTAAATAAAGACTATATTCTTTGTGGAAGTTACTTTTTAAAACTCCCAGTTACACCATGGGGCTGAGACCCATGTGAACTCAACTGCCTGCTCAACGCCTTGGTTTCTAGACTGAGTTTACAATGGTTTAGTATCATTCAAACTCACTCGGAGCTCAGTTGTTGTCTGTAGTCCCAGGGTACCACAGACTCCTAAACAGTAGACTTAGAATAAACAATGATAGCAAGGGATTATAAAGATAAAACACAGAACTGGAGTTACTTCAGTTCTGCATTCTTTGTGACTACTTGAGTTTTTAATCTAAAGTTTACAAGGGTGAGACAGTACAAATTGTGAGATGCAAAGGTTTTGTTTGGTAAGTGCAAATTCCAGTTCATTTATGAAATACTCAACTGAATTTGAGTACTATGTGTTTAAATTGAAATTTATCATTAATTTAAAAATGTGTGTTTACTTTCAAGCTAAAGAGAAATCAACCAAGTTATAATGATTATTGATTATTCCATGTTTATTACTGAAAATAATCTTGTTTTACAGGGAGGAAGGTGTTAGGAGATCCACTGTGGGTGTTTGGAATTTATTCTTAGATTAGAAGCAGCTTTTCCCAAGGAAGGGGATCTGTAGGTCCCCAGCGTTCTAGTTCTCTGAATCCCTCCATGAAATTAAGGGTCCAATAGATGTGGAAAATGCTTTTCTCCCCATAGTCTCTTGCGAAATAAAAATGTTCATTGTTATATTCAAGGCTCTGAGAAACCTCCTGTTTAACCTAGTTTATCCCAAGGACCACTGGACCTTGTGGTGAAGGATGTGGGAGCTATTCAGAAGAGAGGGTCACCTCTCATCATCCCATGGGACTACAGAACCCACTTTGTTTAGGACAAGGGTTCTCAACACTGCCCTGCGTTAGAATCACAATGTACCAGCTACACCCCAAATCAGCTACATCAGAATCTCTGGGGTAGTCTCAGCTTCCATATTTTTTCAGGTAATTCTGCTGTGTAGCTAAGTTTGAGAACTCCTGAGTTCAATCACCTTCGCACGAGTCTTTACAACTTCTCCCCACCACACGACTCCAGTCATGGAATACTGGCACAAAGCAGGACAAAGGGTGATGTGACTTTTCAGCTGCTGTCAGAGTGGTAGTGGCAGGCAAGGGTCCAGACCCAAATCTCCACCTCCCAGGCCACCTCTGTGACCTGAGCTGGAAGGCTGTCTGGAACCTGTCAGAAAAGAGGATGCCATTAATAATAATAAAAAACAAATGGCTCCTTTGGTCCAAAACCCCCCAGAAGTTGAAAAATGGACTATTTATGCACAAGATGGTGCCCAGATGCCTTGAGTTATAAGAGAAGCTGGGAAAGAGAAGAACTACAGCTGGCTCCTTCATTTCTAGGCTGATTTGCCCATTAACCTCCTGGAATTTTTGAGCAGTAGATCGTTGAGCTTGCTTCTCTCAATAGCCCACACAGGCCCTGCCTCTGGGACACAGTTTTCATTAAAAAGTTAACATTTATTGCAGAGTTCAGAGCTCCCTCAATATCTCATTGAGAAAGAGAAAAACAGCTCAGCTTCAATGAGGCAAATGTCGCAGCAAGATAAATGCTAACATTTTCTTAAAAGCCACTGTAATTATTCAAAGAATAACCCCTCATCCCATTCCTCACCCCTGGGTCTCTCTCTCTCTCTCTCTTTTTTCCTTTTTTTGCCAGGCTCTGCTTCTACTATTTTTATTCGGCAAAACTCATAGGGCCATTTTCAGTCTTATGACCTCGTGGGCAGCACCACCAGCACCAGTAGGTAACCTGTGAGCTCTATCAGCAGGAAAAATCAAGTCCAGCATTCTCAAGAATACACTCTGATGACTTCTGACTTTCACAAACTGTTCCCAGACTGACCTGCTGTTCTTTTGGCAATCAGATTTAGGAATGAGAGACCTGAACTCGGAAGGCGTAGAGTTGCTCTGAAAGGCTCTGGTGTTCTGGCATCACCCTATTACATGACAAGGGTCATGATTGCTGTGACAACAGGCAACATGAAATCAAAGGGAGGCTTGCTTCCAGCCTGAGCATGGCTGCTGAGCTCAGAGGCAAGCACACCCCCTGCCTCCCTGCTCCTTGGGTGTGCTCCTTGCCCCTTGGCGGGGAGTTCTTGCCTCTTAGACCCTGTTTTAGGCCATAGTTACATCCAATGGAAAATATTCTCTCTTTGGAAAGGGCATTGCTATTCATACCTACCTTCAGCAGGTCATATAAATTGGACCAATTAGATTTGGCCATCAACATTTTATGGGCTAAATTCCATCCTGGTATAGTATCCCACATACACAATATGTCTTTCCAGTCACCCACCACGCTTTGAAATTTTCTAGCCTTATGAGTATTTCCCAAAGTGTTTTCAGCAGAATATCAAGAGCAGTTATATATATAAAAAGGTTTCTGTGATACACAAATTTGAAAAACACTGGGTTAAACAAAATTGAACAGAGTTGTTATTACAAGACTTCTCAGCACAACTAGGCTAAGAAGAGGGGCTAGAATAAGAGGCTGCAATAAGCAGTATTCTCAAATTTATTTAACCATGACATAATTTTTACTGCAGAATAAATGTTGGAAAAAATGCCCAGAATTACAGTGTGCTTCTGTTTCCTTACCTGTGAGCTGGGTATAAAATAACACCTCTAGGGATCAATCCTTGTGACTGATTAGATGAAGTCATGTCAACCACTTAGAACAGCATTTGACACAAATGTTACTCATAACCTGAGCTCAAATTCTGGCTTCTTATAAGCTGTGCTGAACATATTACTTAGGCACTCCAAGTCCCAGCTGTCTTATTTGTAAAATGTGGGAACAGTTAGTTTCTAACTCAAAGTTTTTGAGAATATATGACATATTGCATGTAAACTGTTAGGTAAACTTTTGGCATAACTTAAATGTACAAAACTGCTTCCTAAGAAAAGCACTGGTGTGTTTGGCAAAGGATAGCTATGCCCATGTTTTCAAAGAACCTGAAACTCAATAGACTGAAAAGTTTATTGACTCTGGGTAAAGGAACACAATTTACATTCTAAAACTTGACCAGAAGCCGGGCCCTATTTTCATCCAGCATTCTGAGATTAATTTAAATAATCCCACAGAATAAAATAAAATAATAAAATAATCTTAAAAGTAAGACCTTATTTCTGAACCACAAAGGGATGAATTTGGAGGAGATCAAAACTGATCTAATTCTAATTGAGATTTAAATTACAAAAAATCTCTGCAGATTTACCGTATGCTATCACTCTTTTATATTTTTATTTTAAATATTTGAGCATTTGGGGCAACTAAGGTAAGGGATCAGGATTTTGGAAAGCCACAGCTGACTTAGGTAGAGCAAGCATGAACAGATACTTCGTATGTTTATTTTATTTCTGAGTTTATTCTTCTCCCCCAGTAATGAAGTCAACAAGTTCTTGATGAATGGAAAACTTATGAGAGATAGATTGTTTCTACCATTATATATAAACCAGCCCAAATCTAAATATAGCACTGCCAGACCTGATTAGAAAATGACAATTGTATGTTAAGCCATTTGAAAATTCTAATATTTAGCCATTTTAAGCATAAGAAACTACAATTCCATATATCCAGATTTTCTACTAAATTAAAATTTAAGCTATGATTGGATGGCATTTCTCTAATCTCTTAAAAGAATCAAGAGGAAAGAAACCTTTGTCCTTTTAAAATCAGGCAAAGCTGAGCGGTGTTTAAGATAGGACTCAACTCCTGTTTCATATTTATTGTGAACAACTTGCCGTCTGGTAACATTTTTCTGTTCTATTTTTAATGGCTATAAAGTTTCTATCACATTCAGTAATTATCTTCAATCTCAAAATGAGAAAGGAAATTCCATAATAAGAAGTACATGAAACATTGAGTGTACAGGTGCCAGAAAATATTGTTTTGTTTAGTGGAGATAAGCTTATAAAAATATGGCTCTTTATAAATGCATGTTCTCAAGTTTATTTATAGACACAATGACACCCACTCTTAAACTCTTTATTTAATCACTAACAGAAACTTATTTCCAAAGGGAATTAGGGTGGTGAAAATATGGTCTAAAGTGGCATATTCTCTAGAGCAGTCTCATTTTTTTTTCTTACCATTATCAATAACAACTACCCAGGAAAAAAAGAAGTCAGGAGGTAATTTAAGCCACAGCAAACAAAAATGTTTTAAATTTCTCAGGGGCAAGCTGCACTGCATCTTGAAGGAAATTGGAAGGAATATCAAAGTGAATTTATTGTCCAATGACCACCCCTGGTTATTTAGTGAAAGCTTTGAGAAAAAAACACAGCAGCAGTTAAGAGATCTGATATAAACTTTCTTTAAGTGAGAGCAACAGAGAGAAGGTTTGAGATTTCACTAATTTTATGCTATAGGACCATGGATACTTTTGACAGCAAGTAGTTAATGCATTTTTGAATTTTTAAATAAATCATATCAAGCAATTATAGTAGGTTATTATAATTACTGTTGAAAGGGAAAAATATTGACCTCATTAATTGAGAATTTCAGTTAATACATTTAAGATAGGAGCATCTGCTATAGTAACCATTCACAGCCAGGCCATTGATAATTACTGTTTCCCACTTATGGATAATGCCCATCAACAAAAGCAAATAATGCTTTGTGTTTACTATAAAGTATTTTCCCCAAAGAATAAAATAAATCTCGGATATAAAATACTATTTTACTTCTATCACGGTATCTACAAATATATATCTATTTATTGGATCCTTTTCATTATCAAGGAGAGATCTCATTAAATAAATGAAGTAAAGTGAACCATCTGTGTTTTTTGCTCAAATCTCAACATTCTATGTTCTCCCCGAGAGGTAGGCCTGTAAGAGTTTAATCCAAAATTAGACATTGAAATAAATAAATGCAAAATATGAACAGTGGAAAAGTTTCACGTGTTTACTTAATGCATAACAGGAATTTTTGATGCTACCCAGTCGCTTTTAATGAAAGGGAGGTAGGCAGAGAAAAAGGAAGAATACACACACATTCCTCACAAATTCACTTTGGGCTTCTCGGCTTAATTGGTAAAGTAAGTGGGGTAGGCATTTCTTTGTTCCTAATATAAGTACTGATGACAAAATAACCCACCAAGGCTACCCTCATTTCCACTGAAAGGTTGGCAGCTATGGAGCTTAGAATTGTCCTGGGAGGGTTTCTGATTTGAACAAGATCCACTGTAGAAGCCCAGACTAGTGAGACACAGAGGCTGATGGCCCTGTGACATTTTAATGCATTGGGTTTTCTCCTGCTGACCCATAACATGGGTAAATAAAGATAACCTTCACCAAGAAACACAAACCGCTTCCCTCCCAGGGTGACACTGGGGAATTACAGCACAGAGAGCAAGTGTCCGGCTAGCATGAGCTGCCATCATAATGAATGGGAAGGGAGAGAGTGTCAGTTCAGAGCCACTGGTGAGGAGTTCTGGCAGCGCGAACACTGAAGGTGGTGATTGGAGCCAGGCTAGGGAAAACGCTGCACAAAATCTCTTTGTGATCCAATTCAAATGAGTGGTTTTCTCAGCTTTGTTTCTCATTAAACATTTTGAAAGGAATTATCTCAAGTTTTGCCTATTTAATTGTTTGTGTTTTCTGGCTTAATGCACATCACATTACCTAATAAAAATCACACCACATTAAACAGGCCGTGTTGAGCATGCTGCGGTTAGTGTGACTTTGCTGGTGTTATTTTAAGGATCTGTTCTCTGAATTCCCTTGGAATTTATGCTGTTAACTCCCACGAATACGAACAGACCTCCCAAGCCCATAGTTACACACATTCTGTATATTTATTAGGAGGCAACTTCACTTCTAGCTGTTCCACAAAGGGCTGTATTTTTTCCCTGAATACTTGAGTTCCTGAGCACACTTGTTTGAAAATGCCTCTTAAAATATATGGTTTAACTGGATAAACTGAAAGTTTTGTGTAATCAAAGAGAATGTTTAGAAAACATTGTTTGGGGTGGGAAATAATAGTTTAATACTACTTCCAAAAGAATAAATAATGCAGTTCCCCCTCTCCAGGGTCATGGGTATGCTGGCTTCACTATTTCTAATAAAACAAAGAAAAGACATGGTCTCCAGAAAGGAATGACACAAAAGCATCACATATTCGCCATTTAGCCTGGAAATGCATATTGGGACAAAAAAATCAGGTCCTTTCACTAATGCAACAAACATTAACCACTTAAAAGTCTTTTCAGAAAAAAAAAAAAAAAAAAAGACTGAAATCAAAGGGAAAAATTTCCTCCTGAAGTTTGTGGCTGTCTGCCTGAAAAGAAAGCTTTCACTTCATCAAGAAATATTTCCACCTAATTCTTAATGATTAGAATTTATTTTATACCTAAGGCTGAGAGGGTTAGCATCCCTCTCTCTTTAATTCATAGGATATTTGTTTGGTATTGTTTCTAATGTTTCAACATTATAATTTTGTACATGACATTCTATTCAGAATAAAAGGAAGTTAGCTTTGAACTGTGATGGGCTTTTATTTTTTTAATAATTGCTTTACAACAGTTCTGAACAATGAACTGCTGAAATGAACTTGTTGAAAAAAGGGTCTCATTTTCTTGTAAGTTCTCGATTTACTGTGATTTGTATTGCTTAATAAACTCTTCCATGGGTCTTGATAAAAGCAGAGTGCCTTAGAAAATAAGCGCCTGTTAAGGTTTCCCAAACTTTCATTTCCCCAAAGCCAAAGAAAACTAGTAGAAGGGGATGTGAAATCACTGGTGAAGTAGTGCCACCTTCTGGAAATTTTTACAATAGCATCTACAAATTCCTTTGTCTAACAAGTCAGCCCTTCTCAAACGCACTTTTATCTTTGGAGTAGAAACAAAAAAAGTTTGTTTGGTTTATCTGTCTTAAGAACATTCAATGCAACTTAACCCTTTTCCTGTAGTGGCGCCTTATCAGGGAAAGGAAAGATTCATTCCACATCAGAGATAATGCTTTTCTAGACATCTGAAAAATGAATCAATCATTTAGCATGAATTTCAACAGTTTTTAATATTGCAATTTAGACACATATGTGCTTAGTGCACATGTGTGTGTCAAAGGACATGAACATTTCTTATCTATAAAGCAAGAGTAACACTAGTATCTACCTTCCAGGGTTATTGGAGGGTAAAAGGAGATAACGCTGGTAAGGTGCTTAGCACAGTGCCTGGCACCCAGCCCCAACCACTAATGGGAGAATATTAAAACTGATATGTATTAATATTTAACCTACCAATATTCATAGGATTGGCAAGGACGTCAAGAGGTCTTCAGGCCCAACCTGTCCTGGTAAAAAACCTTCCACGCTTTAATTTAAATGATGACAAGAAGAGGATAGGCCATCTCCTTGGTGAAGTAATCTCCCTGTTCTCCCCGCTACAGTCTGGCCTTGGTGTCCCCCTCTAGCCTCATGTCTTTCACCTAAACTTTCCACCCACAACCCAAGCTGGCCATTTGCCTTCCGTCTCTGTATGTTTCCCCGTGTCATGCCCCTTTGCTTTCATGTTCCACCTCTCTTTGCTTATTTAACCTCACCCTTCTTGGAGGCTTCCGTGCTGCCATTTCCCTTCCCTCATCCCTACCACCAATGTCACACCTAGAAGGTGTTTGTATGGGGGGCTATTCCCTGACCGCAAAACTCCTGAAGGGCAAGTCTGAGACGCCAAACATTATTGTGCCCAGAGCAGTGGCTAGATATTTGCTTTATGATATTAATCTCCACAATGAGAATACATATCAATACATATCACAACTTTACAAACAAGATGATGGGCCATTTGACTCAATTGATCATGCAAATGAAACCTAAATTCTTGGCCTAACTTAGGAAAGAACAACCATTCACACATTAGCAAACATAAGGACTTACTCCTGGGCCACGCTAAAAGGAAGATCAGAGCCAGTTTATTTGTTTTATTATGGATATAAATAAGTCGGGAGTGACATCTCATTCTTACATAGAATCTCCACCACCACTCCTTGAAAATCTCCCATATAAGGACTTACTCATGCGCAGTTTGCCACACAGTATCTCTCTGTGTTGGTAGACAAGGTGTTACAGGCGAGACAGGAAATCTTAGCATGGGATGAAGCCTGGGCTGTGGGTGAGGTGGCTCTGAGTTAGAACCCTGTTCTCTTTACTGAGTGGTTTCAACTTCTCTGACGGTCATTTTCGTCCTTTGTAAAATTTTCTTAAAAATACTTGTCCCCCTCTCTTCCTATGGTTATATGCAGAGGACATGAGTTGCATGGTGTCTTACCATCCACACAAAGGGCCAAACAAGAGTGCCAGAGAAAGCACATATGTTTGAGAGTCCCTATCAATGCATCTTAGCCCATCATCTCAGAATTCCCCACCATTCTTTAAAAATAGGATAAGGCAAGACAACACAAGACAAAACAAAATAAAATAAAATAAATCCAGACGTCTAAGGAAGGCTTTATCCCAAATCAACCAGCAGAGGTCACTCAAGGACAGACTGAATTCTTACTGAACCTGCGCCTGACTTCTAACATGAGGACTGTATCACTGTGGCTAAAACAGCACAATGTTTTATGGTAACACTTCACTTTTAGCATTATTACTGTATATTGTCCATTAAGAGCTACACTGCAGCAATTGGCTTATGGAGTTTTCCTGACTTAAATTCTTCGTGGAGAGAGACTCAGCTAAACCCCCGCAGGCTAGAGAAGTGGGAAGGATTCAGAGCATAGAAGAAGGGCGACATAATGACATAACACTTTCAATGACATTTAAAAAGAGAGAGCGCGTCTAAAATGATGATCAGAGAAGGCAGAAGAAGACCTGGGCCTGCTTCCTAATAAGCAGTGACTGGGCGGCTAATGGGAGAGAAGTGATTGTTTCAGAGAGATTCTGAGGTAAGAAAGAGCAGTTTAGAATCTTCTGGGTGATCTAGTGACACTACAACAAATGGGAATTCCAACCCTTAAACTGCTTGACATGGCTGCAGTCTATGAAACAAACATGTATCGATTCAGTAAGGCCACTTAAAATGAAACATAGAAATGTTATAAACACCGCGTTTTGAGATTCAGATTTCCTACTGACAAATAAGAGGCGTGTTTTACATTTATATAATACTTCACAGTTTAAAAAATAAGTTGATATCAATTACATTATCTCACCTTTCAAATAACCCTGGGGGTGCACAACATCACACATCTGTAGCTTCCTCGTGACAGCTGCCACATCTCGTGGTGTTTTGAACCTACCTAGGTCATTGGACATAACAGGCACTCAGTAAATATTTGTTGAATGATCAAAACACATAAAACAGCAAATCAATGTTTAATTTGTGCACAATTTTATTATCTGTATAAAAAATGTATTAAATGAATTTATCAGAGTATTTGCCAACATTCTAAGTTGCAACAATATTTAGATGGGTTTTAGCTTTAGGCACCCTCGGGAAATTAGAAGTGTTGCGATGGCCTTGATGGCTAGAAGGCTGAAGATTCTATGTTTGAAGATATCAGGGTTACTGCAAAATTCACCCTAGGTCACATCTCATGGATGACGCTCTCTGTTTAGGGATTGGGGTGGGCAGACGATATTCCATCTACTACAGCTCTCAACAGAATAAATAGCAATACCCATTAAGGCAAGTAGCAATTAGACTGCCTGTGAAGGGGACTCAAAAGAATTGAGCAATCCAAAATCACCAGGGTTAAATCAAGGTTTTAAAAGCAGAATCTAAAAGTCACATTCAAAGGGGGCAAATGCATTCTTGGCAAAGTGTACAGAATGATTAATTGTCTGCAAAGTGTCCCAGCAAATTTGCTTGAGGAGTGAAGATAGAGATCATCACTTGTTAAACATGTGGTAATAGACACTCCTATCTAATTATTTAAATCGAATTGTGAATCATAGATTATCAAGTTTTTCTCATCTTTGTATAGTAGTCAGTGTTCTATCCATATGCATTTGAATTGAACTGGACAAGTTGGCAATTCTAATTGTTCGAAACGTCTTCCTCTAGATCAGCGGTTCTCAACCTGTGGGTCGCGACCCCTTTGTAACAATTAAAATACATCGCAGCATTAGGGAGTTTGAGAACCATTGCTCTAGATTTTTTGAAATGTTGGCTTCTGTCAAGGTTCACCTGTCAAGGATTACTCTAAACAACTCTAATCTTCCCTCCACAGGGCTTGGTCCTCACCTTACTCTTAAGTTCTCCAGAATAAACATCCTCCAGTTCTTCAGCGTTTCCACCTGTCATAGTGCCACATGGTTCTTATCATTTAGCCAATGACACCCTTTACAAAGAAGTTCAACAGGAACATCCAAAACGATGTGGCCTTCATGAAGCCAAGCCTCATCTTGTGAGCAGCTCATAACCATGACTAAGTTCCTCAACTCTCAGCAGTGGCATCCACTTGTCCCTCTGGTCAACTTGTGATATCTGATTATGTAGCACATTTCCTTTATGGAATTCCAAATGTACCAACCACATAAACCATTTTTACTCACATTTGCATAAAGAAGTGATTGCTGCCACCATTCAGGGGTAAGTGGAGATGGGATAAGTAAAACAAAAAACTGGAGAAACATTGAAACATAAATGTGGAAAGTTATTTCCCCAGCTGACACTATTAAATGGCCAAGAAACTAATAACATACAGTTCTCCCAATTTCTTGCCCAGAAGAATATACTTTTTCTGTAAATGGGACCACACTGCCAGCAGAGACAAAATCTGGGAATTGGAGATGCGAAGGAGAGAGTCTTCACCTTTCCTAAACCCTGGTGGTGACTTGGCTTTCCTTTATACAGTGATTTCACCACTCACCCAGCAACAATCTACTGCCTGCCTCCCAGCTGGGTCAGAGAGAGAATACCCCAGCAAGGGAGATCTGGCTACCAGGTGTTTGTTTTATTTGCCAATTGCCTTTCAGTGGTAACCAGAGTATGAGCTATGTCATTGACAGGCACAGATGAATCAGTATGCACTGTCATTCATTAGGAAATGAGAAGGCAGCTTGTGCCTTCGACAGTGTGGGGTTTTGCCCAGTGAACAAGAGGGGCAATAGCAGGGGCCTGAAGCTCAGGCCCAAGTCTAAACACCTGCCAGGGTTAGTCCATTGGAAATCATGTACTTCCCATGTAATCTGCACATTTTACATGAGATTTAGGAGTCTAGGAAAGGATTGGATTTGAGAGTCCCAAACCCAGCCACTTACACACCAACATCATTCTCTCTTTCTCAGTCTCTCTCTCTCTCTCACACACACACACTGCACACACTGAAACCTTCCTCATAGGATGAAAGTTGTAGTTTTCATTATTTATTTATTTGAGACAGAATCCCACTCTGTTGCCCAGGCTAGAGTGCAGGGGCATCATAGTTCACATCAACCTCAAACTCGTAGGCTCAAGCTATCCTCTTGCCTCAGCCTCCCCAATAGCTGGGACTACAGGCACCTGCCATGATGCCCAATGCCCAGTTATTATTTTAATTTTTAGTAGGATGGGGTCTTGCTCTTGCTCAGGCTAGCTCAAACTCCTCATTCTACCCTCTTTGGCCTCCCAGAGTGCTGGGATTACAGGCGGGAGCTACTGCACCTGGCCCTGTAGTTTTCGGTGTTGTGCTGGCCTCACCCTAGAGGACTGGCCCCATCAGGGAAGGGTGATTTCTGCTGTGACCATGGTGCATGGATGACTGGCCACTGTCTTTGCAGCTCCTGACCAAGTGTCCAGCCTGACATTGTCCTTTCCTGGGTGTATGGCTGCAAAGTGGTGATTTTCTAACAGAGGAAGTGAGAATGAGGAGCGGCCCTCAGCTGCAACAGATCCCACAGCCAACCCACCGCACACACACCCCCCCCCCCCATCACTCTCCCTCTCCCAAGACAGCCTGTATTTTAGCTGAATGTAATGAAAGAAAGTTGGCCCCAAAGGTGTCTCCAAGTGTCTCTGTCCAGAACTAGAGAGAATTTTTTTGGCAGAACTTCCAAGGTACAAGCAAACCCCTAACAGGGTTTTGGCACATCAAAAGCAATTAGGCGACTGCATTCCATAATCAGCCCAGGGGGACCGGGAGGCTGTGCGCCTGCCAGATTTCTGGTAAAATGTTGCTTTGATTGGAACTGGGGTTCTTTCCTTCTGTGTCCCCAGGTCTCCAGTGAGGCTGGAGGGAACACCAAACCTTCTTATTTGGGGCAAATCTGACCTGTTAGTGTTTACAGAAGAACTTCAAGCTGGCAGCCACAGTAACTCTATGAAGTCTCCTAAATCCACCGGAATTGCTTTCAGAGAGGCACATTCGTGCTTGTAGGGAATGGCACCCTTTCCATTTTGTTCCAAATGTGTGGAAGCTCTGAGGCCTGGTGTTTAATCAGCTGTCTCACTGTGAGAAGTGAACTTGAGACTCTCAGTCACCCGAGAATGGCAGGCATGACCAGGATGATCCATAGCCTCCAAGGGGGCGTCTTCCCGGTGGGGGTGGGTGTCTGCTATCTGTAACCCACTGGGTGTGCCTCAGCTGCTGTCTCCAAGGGCCAGCCCGGAACCAAGGCCCAGCTGGGTACCTTGGCCCAGGACCTGTCCCCAGCAGCCAGGCTGCATGTAGAGCCCAGACCTGCTACACACAAGTGGAGGCAACTGGGTCTAGCGTGGGTGGGCTTCCCCGGAAAGACAGTTGCTCCTCACACTCCCCAGATGGTGGGAAAGTTGGGGCTCTCCTCACCCGGCAGGTGCGGCTGGCAGGCGGCTGCCCCCTGGTGGAACATTGGCACTGATACACATGGCAGCCTCCATTCAGCTAATGGGAAAATGCTTCCAAAATGAGCTGCGAGTCAGTTTACAGAAACGAAGAAAGGAGAAAAAACTCTATTAGGTTGCAATCTCTTGTTGGGAAATGTGTTCCTAAAGGGAGTTTACATGCCATGGAAACAAATCCCTGAAGCCCATTTTCAGCTTATTAGCGCTAAATTGGCCACAGCAAATGAGCACTGGAATTGTCAGTGACCTGAGGTTTTATAAGCACACTGGGACTATTGGCAGAGATTTTACACGCGCCCCACAGAGCAGCTGAGGGGAGGTAACTCAACCCACTGCTCCCACTTCCAGAGCCCAGAATAGCAATGACTACCCTTCTTGCACCCTCTGCACAGGGATCTCCTGGGGCTGGAAACTTCCTTGAGATCTTTGCCCTACTGCTTAACTTTATTAAAAAGAGAAGGACAGGAAGTAAAAGGCGCTGTTTAAAAGTTCTTCTTGGGGAAGGAACCTTCACTTCAGACCATTTAAAATGGATTTGGAATAGCCTTATCCTGGCAGAGAAGTGTCAAGGGTGACCTATAAAACTCAGTGACAAGGAAAAAGAGAGTGCCCAGTTCCAGCCTTGCAGGGAGCAGGCACGAATCACTAGTGAACTGAGCCGCAGAAAACCCTTTTGCCAGCAAGCCTACAGCTTCTAGTCAGGAACCAGAGCCACGTCTGCCTAACGTTATTTTTTTTATCTGCTTCTCTCACTAGGTCTCATCCTTCCTGGAGTTCACATGCTAGGGGCAGATAGATGCAAAACTAAAAGGTTTGCAGGCATGACTAATATAATTCAAATCTGATCTGTTTGGGATGAAATAAGCAGGAAGCTGAGACGGAGAGTTCCGTGGGAGCCTGTGCTGGGAAGGCTTGTGGGGAGAAAATGTTTCAGGGAGACCTGGACCTCAGAACACAGAAATGAGTCTCAGAGAAGCAGGAGCAAAAGGTGGGTGCTCCAGGCAGAGGGACAGTGGATGCCAAGTGAGTGAGGCAGATGTGAGCTTGGCATGCTGCTGGAAGCAAAAGCAAACCAGCAAGTGAGAAAGAGACAGGGTAGGTTGGGGCTCAAACATGCAGAGCTTGAGGATAAGGTTTGTATTTTATTTTTAAAAATTTCTTGAAACATTTTCTTCACAAGATAACAATATTCTTGTTCCTCTCCTTGGACCCTGGCTGGGCCACGGCTTCCTTTGCCAGTCCATCGTGCTCTACACACACACACTGTTGGGTTTGGCCGTTGTTCTTTCTTTCCCTCGTCTCTGGCCTATGAATCCAGCCACTCACCCTTGTGGCACCCCATGGTATAACAGGATTGAATTTCAAGTCTGTCTTTTCTTCCAAATGTCAGTAAGTAATCAATTAATTCACCAAACATTTATAGAACGTCTAGTACATGCCAAGCACTCTCTTACCTGCTGGGAATATTAAAACAAATTAAATGAAGCCCTTGCCTTGACTCTTTAAACTTGGGGACTAGATATTAAGGGCATCTGCAGGAATAGAAAGAAATATAACACCCACAATAGGTGTTTAGGAGATGACATTTGAGCTAGGTCCTAAAGAAAAGAATAAAAGATTTCCATTGAAAAGAAGGGGCTGTTGGGTGAACAACCAGGACAAAGAAACAGCAGGATCAGGCATAGAAGAGGAAATGGTCTTTAAGGGACCAAGAGTAGCTCTTCCTATCCCCTGGGGTCCACCAAGCCCATCCTGGAGTGTACCATCTCTGTCTGAGGAGAGAATCACAAGGCTGGAAAGCAGCACTCATAGAGGAGAAGAATGTGTATACTTGGGGAAGCACCAGGCAGACTGTGGTAATGATCCCATGATCAGATATTGGGATAAAGTACAAATATGCAAAACTGAGAAACTGGGGTTGTGAATTAGGTGGACATTCTGCTCTTCCTAGTTTACTAGCACTTTCCTAGGATGTTCTAGTATAGGAAGTGAGACCCTTACCACAAAGGGGAGTGAAATATGGGGAATCCACTCATGGGAGTGCTTAACAGGTGCTAACATACTCGGAAAA
Source organism: Loris lydekkerianus (assembly GCA_963574355.1). Classification (NCBI taxonomy): domain Eukaryota; kingdom Metazoa; phylum Chordata; class Mammalia; order Primates; family Lorisidae; genus Loris; species Loris lydekkerianus. The sequence goes on along the minus strand of CAUYPK010150231.1, from coordinate 20,020 downwards.
TAGCACTTGTGTGGAAACAATAACAAAACTGGGATTGTACAGCTTGGGGAAGACAGGAGGGTGATTACACAGCCGGAATATATAAAAGGCTTTCTATGAAAAAAGGTGGTGAATGTTCTTTATATTTTATTTTCACTGTGGACAGAAGGAAAATGGTTTACTTGCAATCAAAAAGGTTTTGATTATATATAAGAAAAATTTTTCTAGACAAGGAGGTCTTTTAAAAAGACAGCCACTGTTCCTATCTCTGGTGTGATTTAAGAGTGGATTTACCTGAAACATGTTGCAACAGATCTGGTGACCCCATTTCGAAATAGAGAGTTTGATTCCAGGGTAGAAGAGGTCAACGTGCCTATAAATAATTCAGAATAATCCATTTCAGCCTGGAGTGGACATTTCAGATTCTTTAGCCAGAAAGATTTTGTCTCTAAACTTTGTTTCTTCCATGCTTGCTCACATTCTCTTCCTTCATTCTCAACCAGTTGGAGCAGATGAAACTGCCAAAAGGACCCTTCTACCTCTCCACTCTATTTCAGGTTAAGTCAAAAGCTTTTACTCTTAGTTCCTAAGAAAAGTTTCACTTATTTGTGCTTTAATTGCTAACCCTTACTGCCATGAGAGACAGAATTGTGGTGCAATTCTATGACTTGTTCAATACATAAAATTTCAAGCTTTCTGATGGACGTCTGAGAAGGTCCAAGAGCTGACAAAGTAGAAGGAAGAAATTAATTATTTGCCCAAGAGTCCATTGCAGGGTCGAAGGTGGAACTATCTATCCCTGGAACATAGGGAACTTTGAAGCTTAAATTTGAGGCCCTGTCAGCAACAGTCTAAACAATAATATATTCCAGGGCTGAAGACAATGAGAGGTTCTTTGTCTGTCTTTCATTTCATACAACCATACCTCTCCCCATTTGTTCTCTCCCATTTCACATTTTCCACAGGGGGCTGCCGTCTAACAGCTGTGCATTGGAATAAGGTGAACTGTTCATCCCCTTCAAACAGAGGGCAGCCCTGATCATGATCGCACCACATGCTCAGTGAATCTGAATCGGGATTCTTGCCTGAGCCCCAGTTGTTAGCTGCCAGAGTGCCAAGCACGAAAGGAAACACCATATTCCCAGCACCATCCAGTAGTTCCCACTAAATAGACTTTGCCACCCTGGCCATCAATCAAGCTGCAAAGCTGGCCAAGGCTCTGTTGCCTTTTGCAGGAAAGCTAGAGTGCCTCAGAAGTTTCCTTATCACAAGCCTGAATAAAAGCTACTCATTTGTATCTAACTTATTTCTCAAAACTACTCTAAGCTTTCCAACTTTGACGTTGAACCATGTTAACAATGGCTGGCTTGGAAAGTCCCTGTAGGATTTGTAAGAAATTAATGTTAGCCTCCTCTCAACAGAAAGCTAGGGGCTTGCAAAACACACCATATGCTTGTCACTTTGCCAATGAATCAAGATGTTTTTTGCAGCCTTCTGAGTCTAAATAATTAATAGTAATGTCTAAAGATTACCCCAAGGTTCAGGGAGTAAGGATAGGGCCTTTGCAGTGTCCAACATTACTCAACCTCAGCTCAGCCCAATATTTCATGTGATAAATGATCAGGCTTCATGACCACCCCCTGCACACACACACACACACACACACACACACACACACACACACACACCACTTATCATCATTGTTTATTTCCTTTGCTTTTCCCCTTCCTCCTCTTTCTTCTATAATTAGATTCTCTGACTTTCTTCACATAAGGGCTACTGCCTCGTCCCAGCCCTCAAATAATACACTTCTTCCAGGGTTCTCCAGCTCCCCTAAATGGACAAGAGTGTGCATCTATTAGTTTATCCTTTAACATTAGTGCTGTTCTTAACAAGAGATTAATTTCCTTTCAATAAGCTCTCACCAACCAATTAATTCAAGGCAATGAATCAAGCTAAATAAATCAATAGCCCAGCTAATTCTGGCAATTGTAGAAATTATGAAGTTTTCTAAAAATTTTTTAAAGAGTAGATATTAAGTTCTTGCTCTATAAAATAAAAAGGCATGCTCACACTCATTTTAAATATTTCCTCTTCACAAGCAGAACTCTTCTCTGATTTTATGATCATTTGGTAAAAAAGGAATCTACATAAATTAGTACTTATTTTTGATGTATCTTTTCTATGATTTTAGCTTATCAAAATGAAGTGCTTTTCAGCCCTCACCTGAATGGGCCATTGTATTATTTCATTTTTTAATTTTATCTTTAACTTACATAAAATAGTCTACTATCAAATGCTATTAAAACCCTTCATGTATATAAGATTCTTACCATAGTGTCAGTCATTCTTCCTCACTGTGATATTTTAATTGAATAAATAGAAAGGTTGTAGAAGGTGACAATAAGAAGAGTTCATTATAATGTAGTATCTCTCGTATACTAGGAACATTACCAATACTAAATGCATTAAAATTATTTTATTCAATCCTCAAGAAAATCATTTCTGGATGAAGAAACTGGAAGTTAAAAAAAGTTTTAAAACATTTTCCCCAAGCCATGCAACTAGTAAATGGAAGAGATAGAATTTGAACTGGCAGGTTATGTAGCTGTCTTTATCTACTCGAATTGCTATACCAGAATACCATAGACTGGGTGGCTTATAAATAACAGAACTTTATTTCTCACAGTTCTGGAGGCTGGGAAGTCTTAGATAAAAGCACAGGGAAATTTGGTGGCTGGTGAGGGCCCACTTCCTGACTCACAGACATCAGTATTAACATGGCAGAAGGAGTGAGAGAGTTCTCTGAGGTCTCTTTTATAAGGGCACTAACCCCATTCCTGAGGGCTCCACCCCCATGACCTAATCACCTCCCAAAGGCCCCATCTCCTGATGCCATTACATTGAGAGGTAGTTTTTCATGTATGAATTTTGAGAGGACACAAATGTTTAGTCCATAGCATTAGAACATAAGACTCTTCTTATATTTACTCCTCACTGAGGGCTGAACCCAACATAGCACTTCCATGTCAGAATGCCATAGATGGTGAATAATGAAACCCTTACAATCGATCATAATGGCCTTACTGCATCCTTCAGATTACCAGTCAGCTTAAGCTGCATTTAAAGGACCTATTTATTAATTTACTTCACATAAGTCAGCAAGAAGTTTGTTAACTGACAAAATCTTTAATTTGTCATCAATTTCTATAAAAATGGAAAACATTCTAAATTTGAGTTATTTTATTCATCAAATCATCATTATCATCACTTATATGTGTTTCATGGTAGTTCATACTCCTATTTTTCTTTCTTAATTGCATGAAACTTTAGAAATATTAACTGGAAATGATGGAAGTCAGTGTGGTAGAATAATTTAGTTCACAGTCTATGTTTGAAATAATGAAAAGAATAATGTATTTCCCATAGGGACAGTTACTCTTCCAAGAATTCAACAACCTTTCAGATGCGTTTTAATGTTATTTCACCATATCTGTGAGTTGGACCCATAGTCATGTTTAATGTCTTATTACATATAGAATGGTCTTGGGCAAAAAAAAGAGTCATCCTTGCTTCAAAAATAGTTGCAGCCTGGGGCCGGTAAGGGTATAACCAGTGAGTGAGTGCAGTGGGCACCACAAGGGGCACAGGACTGGGTAACCAGGAGTGTAGGATTCAGGGCCAGATGCCCTTTACCTGCTAGGGTGATGTTGATGTTAATTCACTAGTTGAAGCCTGTATTTGTTCACCTGGAATGTGAAAATATTAGAATAGTTGACCTCTTGGGTCTATCAGAAGTCTAGAATTCTAGGTTTCTGGTGACAGTAACAAAAATCATTGCATAATTGGTATAAAAAATATTGCTTCTCTACTTATAACATAGGCAGAAAAATATAAAAATTGATATATCTGTGTGTCAATGTTTAGTTGAAATTCCCATTGTTTCCCAATAATAGGAAAATACACATTTTACTGCTGACCTTCTCATTTTACTAACTTGACTACCAATCCCCAAAAGAAAGAGATGAATAGAATCTTTATCAAGGAAAAAAATGTCATTTGGCAATACTCCAGAGGAGTTTTATTTTGTACTTCAATTTCATTTTCAAGAAAAATAGGACAATAATACACAAATTCAGAATTTGGACATTCTTCAGAATAATCCTATTTTTAGATAAATAAGTCACCTTTATTTTTTATTTGCTTAAATTTATAGGGTACACATGCAATCTTGTTATATAGATACATTATATAGTGCCGAAGTCTGGCCTGTTAGTGTCTTCATCACCTGAACAATGTATATTTTACTCATTAAATAATTTCTCATGGCCCACACTTCTTCTACCCTAACAAATCTCCACTATCATTCCACACACTATGTCCCTGTGTACATATTATTTAGCTCCCACTTAAAAGTGAGAACATCAGATATTAGACTTTCTGTTTCTGAATTGTTTCACTTAAGATAATGGCCTCCAGTTCCATCCAAGTTGCTGCAAGGAACACAATTTTATTGTTTTCTGTGGCTAAATAATATTCCATTGTGTATATATACAACACCTTTTTTACATCCAGTCATCCTTTGATGGACACTTAGGTTGATCCTACATATTTGCTACTATAAATAGTGCTGTGATAAACATATGAGTACAGGTATCTTTTTTCTATAATTTATTTTCTTTTGAGTACACACCCAGTAGTGGGATTGCTGGATTGTATGGTAGTTTTATTTTTAATTCTTTAATAAAATCTCCATACTATTTTCCATACAGATTCTACTAATTTACATTCTTATCAACAGTGTGTAAGTGTTCCCTTTTCTCTGCATCCTTGCCAATACCTGTTATTTTTAAACTTTTTAATAATAACCACTCTGGTGTAAGATGATTTCTTGTTGTAGTTTTAGTTTGCATTTCTGATGCTTATTGGTGTTGAGCATTTTTTCATATCCTGTTGCCCACTTGTGTACCTTCTTTTGAAAAAATACCTGTTCATGTCCTTTGCCCACTTTTTAATGTGGTTATTTGACCATTTTGGTGTTGTTGTGTTCCTTGTTAATTCTGTATATTAGTCCTTTGTCAGATATACAGCTTACAAATAAATATTTTCTCCCACTCCATAGATTGTATGTTCACTCTGTTATTTCTTTTGATGTGCAGAAGTTTAGTAGCTTGACTGAGTCTGATTTTTTGTTTTATTGCTTATTCTTTTGAGATTTTAGCTATGAATTATTGCCTACACAAATGTCCAGAAGAATTTTCCCTATGTTTTCTTCTTAGTATTTTTATAGTTTTAGGTCTTACCTTCAAGTCTTTAATCAATCTTAAGTGGATTAAAGATTTGTGTATATGGTTGGAGGCAGGAATCCAGTTTCATTCTTCTACATATTGCTACACAATTTTCCCAGTACATTTATTGAACAGAGTTCCCTTTCCCCAGTGTATGTTTTGGTCAGCTTCATCAAAGATCAGTTGTCTGTAAGCATGTGCTTTATTTCTGAGTTCTCTATTTTGTTCCATGATCTATGTCTATTTTGATCCATTACCATGTTGTTTTAATCACTATAGCCTTGTAATATAATTTGAAGTCAGGCAATGTGATGCCTCCAGCTTTATTTTTGTTTGTTTGCTATTTTTGTTTTTGGTTGGGATTCCTTTGTCTATTTGTGTTCTTTTTTTGTTGTTCCATATGAATTTTAGGATTGATTTTTCTAATTCTGTGAAAAATGACATTGTGGGGTTTTTGGCTGTCGTTGTTGTTTCCTGGTCAGAGTCTTGCTTTGTTGCCCAGGGTGGAGCTCCTAGGCTCAAGTGATCCTCTTGCCTCAGCCCCCAGAATAGATAGAACTGCAAATGTGCAGCTAGTTTTTCTATTTTTTTCAATGTAGGGAAAGGGTCTTATTTTTGCCCAAGCTGGGCTCATAATTCTGGCCTCAAGCAATCCTCCCACTTTGGCTTCCCAGAGTGCTAGGATTAAATACATGAGCAACCACGCCTCCTGATATTTGTATTTTGATTGAAATTACATTGAATCTATAGATTGTCTTGAGTAGTACAGTCATTTTAATGATATTCTGTCTTCCATTTTATGAGCATGGGGTATTTTTCCATTTCTTTATATCATCTAAAATTGCTTTCATTAGCATTTTGTCATTTTTCTAGTACAGATCTTTCACCCCCTTGGTTAAATATAGTCGGGGAGCTGGGGTGGTAGTTAGTGTAAATGGGATTGCCTTCTTGTCTTAGTTCTCTGCTTGATTATTATTGGTGTATAGGAATGCTACTGATTTTTGTACATTTATTTTGTATCCTAAAACATTACCAAATTCATTTTTCAAAGCTAAGAGTTTTTTTGGTGAAGTCATTAGAATTTGCTAGATATAGACTTTGCTAAATTTGCTTCCTCTCTCCAATTTGTATGTCTTTAATTTTTTTTCTCTTATGTGGTTGCTTTAGCTAGGACTTCTAATAGTATGTTGAATAGAAGTGGTGAAAATGGACAGCCTTATCTTAAGGGGAATTCTTTCAACTTTTCCTCATTCAGTATAATATTGGCTGTGGGTTGTTATATTGGGCCTTTATAATTTTGAGGTATGTTCCTCCTATGTCTAGTTTGTTTGAGAATTTTTATCATGAGGGGATGCTAGATTTTATTAAATGCGTTTTCTGCATATATTAAGATGATAGGGGTTTTGTTCTTTATACGGTTTATATGATGAATCATACTTATTGAATGCATATGAGGGTGATTATAATAATCACCCTCATATGCATTCAGTAAGTATCAATAATTTTTTGTGAAAGAGATACACAAAAATCAAAATAAAATGCTAAATCCAAATGGACAGAAACAAATGAAGCCATTCCAGCAATGCCGATAAGCCAAATAAGTGGAAACTTGCACAGGTGAATCAGAAAGGACACTATTGACAGTGTTTCTTGGAAGTGAAATAATGGACCATAACATAGTTCGTCTCAATACTTTTGTAATGCCTTTCATATTGAACTATGCTTGCATCTCTGGAATAAAAACCACTTGATCATTGTGTATTTTTTTTTTTTATGTGCTATTGGATTCAGTTTGCTAGTATTTTGTTGAGGATTAATAAAATAGCATTTAAAAGAGGAAAAGAATTACTTAGATTAAGAGAAAACTGAGACATACCAAGTGAAATGTGATATTCCTTTTTTAGATCAAAACTGTGAAAAGATCCTTTAAAAACAAACATTATGCTATTATTAATACAAATACATCTTTATATTATCCTAAGTGAAATATCACCAATTTCATTTCAAAGATTATTCAGAATAAGTTTAGAATGTTCATTGCTTTTGATTTTCTCACCACCACTCTAAACTTTCACAATATCTTTGCTTGGGTTTCTTAGAAAGTAGAAGCTGAGTCAAAGAATTATCTATGAGTGCTTGATTGGTATAATCCTGGGAAGCCAGAGTGAGGAACAAAGGGAAGGGGAGAAGGGAAGAGAATAAATAGGAGGAAAAAAGATCAATATAAAGATACATCATTACGTTGGCCACTGATAGGAACTGGTAACTTGGTCCTTCAGGACAATCTAAAAAACCACAGTGATATTTCAGAATCATTTGTTCAAAGGGGAAACAGGAATAGAAGTTATTCTTCAACTCCCACACTTCACTCCACTGAACAAAGGTTTGCCTGATAGGGCATTATTCAGCTGCACTTCCATGTTGTACATGGGTAGGCACTGAGTAGGCTCCCATGATTCTCTGGGGCAGGGAGGGGTGAAGACTGTTGAGCTGCACCTGCATGAAGCCAGGTGAAGCCTGTGCAGGTGAAGCTCAGAGCCTAAGAAATATTGCTTAAGATAGTCAGGTATGCATAGATATTGAAAATACATGTTACATACATGTAGTAAACTGGTACTCCTTAAGTGTGCCAATGCATAAAAGTAAGATAACTAAGGGCTAAAAAAAATAAAATAAAGAACACCCTTCACCTAAGATCCCTATATTTGGAGATAGAGAAAATTTTTGGAAGCATGTGTTATCCAGTTCCCTAATTTTTCAATTTCACATTGTTTATATAGTTTTATTAGTATGTAATATTATTATATATTATTATCATATTATAGTGTTAATAAAAGTAGAGATAGTAGACACTGAGAGAATAATAAAAATTAGGAAGTAATTCATTATTGTCATTTTTTTTTTTCTGACATGGAAAGGTAGATATAATCCACTTAAATTTCTGGAAATGGTTATTCCAAACTTTGTTTTCCTTTTGAAAATAAATCTGTAGTAATATTTTCTATAATTTTTTTATAATTTATAACTTATAACTAGATAAAAAAATCTTTAAATGTTACTAAAACATATAATAAATACTACAAATTATATTTATTATATTTTGTGAAGTTGCATGATTAACAAAAGGTATATAATTTAAGTAAGCCAATGGTATAGATCACCTTCTAGGTATTCAGTCAGGTATTTTTTATACTTGATACAAAAATTAAAAAGATATTTTTTCCATTCTAAGGGGTCTATGATCAGAGACAAACACACAAAGTATTCATGATATAATTTAGAAATAAGTGCCTTAGGCCAGGCTTGATGGCTCATGCCTATAATCCTAGCATTTTGAGAGACCTAGGCAGGAGGATTGCTTGAGGGCAGAAGTTCAAGACCAGCCTGAGCTACAGTGAGACTCTCTCTTTACCAAAAATAAAAAAGAAGCCAGATGTGATGTTGTATGCCTGTAGTTCGAGCTACTTGGGAAGCTCAGACAGAAGGATTGCTTGAGCCCAGGAGTTTTAGGCTGCAGTGAGCTGTAATGATGCTACTGTACTCTACCCATGGTGACAGAGTGAGACTCTGTTGTCTCCAAAAAAAAAAAAAGTGAAAAAAGAAAATTGCTTTAACTAACATACCAAGATCCAAGGGAGAATGTGGTTTTGAAAAGGGTAGTAGTGGTGATGGTAGTGACAGAATCTCCAGAAATTTCAGTCTTGGGGAATTGAGGCCCCTGTTGAAACAAATCAAATAATACTCAGATAAATGAGCTTAAAGTAAAAGAATTATCATTTTAATTCTGGTTTGATCATTTTAATGCCACTAAATTATTCCTATATTAATGGCATAAAAGTTTCTCCTAAGGCTTCAAAACAGTCTTTAATAGCCATATGAGATGATTCTCTTTTGAAAAATCTCACTCCCAACCTAGGAGAGCTCTACAATCGCCTTTTAAAAAACAGCTCATTCATAGAGAGCAGATTCCATGCTTCTGGAGTTAGGAAGAGGGAGCAAGCTTATGCAATCCCATCATATAGGGCTCTTCTGGATCTGGGGGACCTAGTTTCTAGAGCAGGCTTTCTCCAAGACAGAGTTCATGGTTCAACTGCCTAAATGTTAAAAATGCGGACAATTGGGCTTCAACTCAGATCCAGTGACTCAGACCTTCTGAAAGTGAGGCCAGAAATATGTGTATTTTTTAATTTTCCCCTGATTGTTTTTGTGCATGCAGAAAGGTTGCAAACCTTTACTCTAGAGAGGACTTGATCTGAAGGGGTAGAGAGGCAGCTGTTTCACATTATCTACTCTGATTCTTCTGCTGATGTCATTCTCTCCAGATTTCCTTGCAAAGGTAACTGCAAAGGACACTTGGCTCCTCTCAGGGAGTGGGTTTGCCAAGCGAGCCAGAATCTGGACAGGCTCTAAGAACTTTGGGGACTAAGGAAAGAACCTCTTGACACATGACTGGATTTTTATTTAACTTTGGTTTTTCTCTCTTTGTTCTATATCAGTGATTTAAGAGTTGGAAGAGAAAAAAATGTGACTAGTGACTCCAGGCAGGGAAATGTGTTTATTTTTCAAATTATAATAAAACAAACAACTCTAAATCCAGGGTCTTGTTTTCCTTTTCACCCCTGTGAACTTTGTGTGTAGGGTATGAAAATGTTTTACAGCTCAACTGGTTGGGATTCTGCACTAGGAATCTATGTGCTTAAAAATATAAAAGGAAGTCTAACCAGGAATGCCCCGTGCCCCGAACCCTGGGGATTTTACCTTCATGAGGAGAAAACAATCTGTCTTCAGCCTCCTAGATTGTAAAGAACTTTCTGGGGAAGAAAAGAAAAATGAGAATGTTGCATTCATAAGGGGACATATCTGTCCAGAAATCTAGTACATATGGCTTGAATGAGGATCCTCGTCAACCAACACCCCCATACCCTTTGAGGCCCTCAGTACTTTAGTTCATTGTCAGAGTTGTTCATGTATCATGTAGGGTATTGTGATTCATCCAGTGGTCTTTGAGCTTGGGAATACTCTTAGACTTTCCCTACTGATATTTCAGTTAAGAAAGATAGCATGTTCTTAGTTACTTAACTTAGGAGGATGTTCTCCAAATTTTTCCAGGTAAATAGAAAAGATGCAAAGTCTCCGTCCTTTTATGGATGAATAGTATTCAATGATAGATAGATAGATAGATAGATAGATAGATAGATAGATAGATAGATAGATAGATAGATATAGAGATAGAGATATATAATGACTTATTTATCCATTCATGAGTTGATGAGTACTTGCATTGTTTCCATGTCTTGGTGATTATGAAATGAGCTGTAATAAACATTCTAGTACAAATGTCCTTATGATAAAATAATATATTTCTTCTGGGTAGATACCTACTAATGGGATTGCAGGATCAAATGGAAGGTCCACTTTGAGCTCTTCGAGGATTCTCCATACTTCATTCCAAAAAAGGTGTATTAGTTTGTAATCCCTCCACACTCATGCCAGCATCTGCAACTTTGAGACTTTGTGATGTGGGCTATTCTCACTGGGTTAGGTGGTATCTCAAGGTAGGATTATCAGAAACTCTTTTAAAAAGACATATTTATTTGGTAATTGATAATACTTAACATGTATGTATAGGCTTATTGGCCAGTATTTATTTGCCTATTTTTATTGGGTTATACATTTTTTTTGTAAATTGAATTGTAAGCATTCTTTATATATCCTTGATATTAGTACCTTGTTAGAAATATGTATTATGACTATTTTCCTGCAGTCTGTGGTGTACCTTTTATTTTCTTAATGATGTCTTTCAAATTAAATATTGGTAAACTTCGATTTACCAATATTTCCTTTCATGGCTTAGAATTTTGTGTCTTATTTAAGATATATATGTCTATATCAAAGTTACAAAGAATTTTTTCTGAAAAGGTTAATTTTAAAGAGAACAAAAATAAAAATTCTTGAGAAAAGCTGTTTGCTTTCTTCCAGGCCAGAAGAAGTGCATCTCTTTGACTTCTTCACCTTGTTCTCTTTAAATTGATGGCAAATTACCTTTGACAAATCAAACCCCAGGCCTAGATAGTTTCAAACATTAAGGAAGAATTCATACAAATTCTTCATAAACTTTTCCATAAATTAAAGTGGAAGGAATAATTCCCAACTCATTTTATGAGACCAATATTACCCTGAAACCAAACCTAGACAGAGATAATATAAGAAATCTACAGACTAAAATCTCTCATGAACATAGATGTCAACATTCTTAACAATATGTTAGTAAAATGAATACAATATTATATTAAAAAGGATAATACAGTATAACCAAGTGGGTTTTATCCCAAGAGTTTTGTAAAGTTGGTTTAACATCATATTGGACATTCAGTTCTTTTAGTACCATTTGAACTATTTTTTTTTATTAACTTTCCTTTGCACCTTTGTCAACAATAGGTTGCCTCTAAGGGTGTGCAGTTCTTTTGGACTTTGTATTCAAGTCTACTGATTTACTCATCTGTTTTGATGGCAACACAACACTATTTTGATTATTGTAACTCTGGATTCAGAGTACAGACTGCTAACTGCTAACTATTATACCATGGATTACTATAATTCTAAAATAACTCTAGAGTAAGTCTTGAATTTAGATTGTGTAAGCCCTCCAATTTTTTCTTCAAAGTCAATCAGTGATTGATATCCAAATCAATTGGTGTAATTCATCATATTACTAGGCTAAAAAAAGAAAAAAAGTGATAATTTCAATAGATGCAGAAAAAGTACTTAATGAAATCCCACATCCATTTCTGATTTAAAAAAAAAAAAATCCTCAAAGCTACAAATATAAAGGAATTTCCTTAACCTGATAAAGGACATGTACAAAAAACCTACATTATAAAAAAAACTAACATAAATTAAGGATGAGAGACAAAATGATTTGACCTCAAAGCCAGAAACAAGTGAAGAATACTCACCTCATCATTTGTATTTAACATATATTGGAGGTTCCATCTAGTGTAATGGGTAAGAAAATAAAACATAATGCATCAGATTAGAAAAGAAGTACATTGTTTTTATTTACATAATCATCTATGTAGAAAGTCCTTTGGAATGTACAAAAAAAGCTACTATATCTGATGAGTAAATAGGATCAGTATACAAAATTCTATTGTATTTTTATACATGTAGTAGCAATGTTGAGTATCATTTACAATTACATCAGAAAATTTGAAATGTAGGCTTAGGGATAAATCTGACAAAGGATATACTCAAAGTATTGCTGAAAATAATTAAATAAAACTTAATAAATGGAAAATTATGCCATATTCCTGGATTGGAAAATTCAACATTGATATGTCATTGCTCCCCAAGTTGCCCTACAGATTTAATACTATACCTACCAAAAATCCCAGCAGGTTTTTTTTTTTTTTTTTTTGGTGGAAAGCACATTCTAAAATTCATATGGAAAACCAAATGACAAAAATAGTCAAAATAACTCAAAAAACAAAAACGAAATGACTTTTTTAAAAATTGGAGGACTTATACATCTGAATTCAAGGCTTATCATACTTATACAGCAATAATAATCCAAACACTGTGGAGTTGACATCAAGATAAACAATCAGTAACTGGATAGAAAGTCCAAAATAACACTATGCTTAAGTGCATAATTGATTGTTGACAAATTAGAGTGCAAAAAATTAGAAAACTAACTATATCAAGTGCTGGTAAGGATGTGGAAATACTAGAGCTCTCACATAGTGCTGTTAGTAATATAAAATGGTACAACCACTTTGGAAAATAGTCCTGCTATATTATTCAGCCATTCCATGTGTAGGTATATTTACCACAGAAAAAAAGAAAGCATACATCCACATAAAGACCTGTATATGAATATTCATAGTGCTTTATTTTCAATAGGCAAACTAGAAACAACCTGAATGTTTAGTAACAGGTGAGACAACACAATGTTCATTCACAACAATTTGTGATATGTTCATGTAATGGAATGGCACTCAACAATAAAAAAAAAAACTATTGATACATACATCAACCACAACATACCACATGTATCAACCAACAACATACCACAATAATGTGGCAACATTGATGAATATCAAAACAATTATGGTGAGTAAAAAACCCAGAATAAAAGAAAATATATATGATCCCATTTGTATAAAATTCTAGAAAATGCAAACTAACCATTATAGTGACAGAGTGCAGATCAGAATTATGATTAGGCAGACAAAGAAGAGCAAAAGAGAAAGATATCAAATTAATCATTTCAGTGCTCATCTTAAAAATCTAGGAAGATAGACCAAATAAAACCCAATGTAAGCAGAAAACAGGGGGGTTGGAAAGATGGGAAGGAGTAAAAGGTAGAGATTACAAAGGAAACTTTTGATAAGGAGGAATACTATTATTATCTTGATTGGGATAAGATTTTATGGATGTATATGTCAGAATTTATCATTGAAACAGGTTTACTTGATTCTATGCCATATATACCCCCAATAAAGCTATTTGAAAACAATATAACTGAATCATTTGTATGCTCATATTAATTGTAAATATAAAAAAATGGATGGGGTGTCCATTTCATCTCCTTGAGAACCCTACACCTGGAGCTTCTCTCCTACTGCACCAATGCACAAGCACACGTTTCTCCTATTGCTAGCTGTCCTAGGAATCTCCCTTCACTGTCATCCTGGTAAGTATCTTTGCCTCCCTTGCATGTATCATTTTTGTCTTGATTGTGTGTCTTCATCAATTACTCTCTCAATAAGGTAGATAATGTCATCCAGTAGTTTCCTCAAAGAAATTCCACGTGGCGTAAAATGCTTGAGCTCTTCTGAGAGGAAAAGGAGAACTTGTCCAAGACTTTTTTTCTATAAACTGACCTCCCAGAAAAAAAGTTAACTTCCTTTAAAGTTCAATTTAAATAAGGTATGTCTGATGCTTTGGGCAATCAATTCTGATCATCAACAACTTTTGGACCCTAGTTTTCCAATTTTTCTAGGAGAAGGGCTTTACTAATCATGAATAAGGATAACATAAGGCTTGTCATTACTTGCCTATCATACAGCTGCAACTTTAAGGATTAGATTCTAACCCCTAATCACTCCAGGAGAGGGATTGCTACTACCTGTAACCAAAAATAGCATCTTGGCAGAAAAGAGCTGAAGATAAGTTTCTGCAAAGGGCTATCACTACTATATTCTGGCCTCTGACTACATAGGGGATTTAATTAATGCTTTCCTAATTGTGCCGTGTAAAAGCTCCGCAGCCCAAATGTCTGAGTACCTCCTCCAGTCTTACAACTGTCTCTGTCAGACTATGCTCTTCTCCAGGGTATAATGGGCAATGGGAGAACTTCTTGCCTGCTACTGATATTCTTACCATGAATTACTGCTGCATGAATCATGAATTACCATGATTGCTGCTACAGTAGCCCTGATGTGTGTGCTGTGTAGATATTTACCATTGTTTGCAGAATATCTTGAATATATGGAAAGTCTTTATTCTCCTACCCCTACCCCACCCACACAATCCCACCCCCCATCACTATCTAATTGATAAATTAGCTGGGTACAAAATTCTGAGTTGAAAATCATTTTCTCTTTATAATAAATAAACTCATTAATCCATTGTATACTAAATTCTAGCATTACTGTTTAACAGTTCAGTTTCGCTCCGATTTCCAGTACTTTGTATGTACCTTGATTTTTTTTTTTGTTTGCCTTTTTGGAACATTAGTATTTTCTCTCTGACCTACTATTCTGAAATTGTATACTTACATACCTTAGTGTAAGTATTTTTCACATGTATTAAAAATAGATGACAATGCACACTTTCTGAATGAAGGGCACACTTGATAACTTTGACTTAAAATGTACAAAAGCAAATTATGCAACCAAAACATGTGTAGCCCATAACATTCTGATGCAAACAAATAAAGTAGAAATTTAAAAAAATAGATGAAAGAATACAGTTCTTTGGCCTTTTCTTCCTGGAAATTCATGTATTCTGTAAATTTTTCTTTGAATAATTTCTTTGATAATATCCTTGTTATTTTATCCAGGTCTCTCTCAGATTCAAGTGTTGGATCTCTTTAGCTAAGCTTTACTTTTTTTCCTCCTTTATTTCCCATTTCTTTATCCTCCCTTTCAACTTTCTGGGATATTAATTTTATATTTGAATCCTTCTTATGCATTTTTCATGTCTTTCATCATAATTTTAATTACTAAGAGCTCTTTTTGTCTTCTAAGTGTTATAAAAATGTTTTATAAACTATGTAAAAATGTTCCTTTTTATAAAACTTCACAGTTTATTGTTTTATGAAATATGCCTTTCTCTGAGTATACTAATAAGTTAAATTTTTGTTGTTATTGCTTTTTCTTTTTTGAAGACAGTCTCACTATGTTGCCCTTGGTAGAGTGCCATGGCATCACAGCTCACAGCAACCTCCAACTCTTGGGCTAAAGCGATTCTCTTGCCTCAGCCTCCCAAGTAGCTGGGACTATACACACCCATCACAATGCCCAGCTATTTTTTTTTGTGCAGTTGTTTAGCTTGCCTGGGCTGGGTTCAAACCCACCACCTTCAGTGTATGCGGCTGGTGCCATAACCACTGTGCTACGGGGACTGAGCCTGTTATTGCTGTTTTCTTTCTTTTTTCTTCTCTCAGTATCATTATCTCTATTCTCTTTGATTGTTTTGACTTCTGTCTTTCCTGTTAGAAGTTATCCTCAGATGTCTGTTAACTTTTAGCAGAGTAGTGATGTTCAGAGGGTGGGGGGAAACCTAACTGGAAGCTTTATGTGGAGAGAAGGAACTTGTTAACTGGCTTATCATATACAAGATGCTATAACTAAAAAACAAATGGAAAAAACTAACTTCAGAAAATGGGAAGATACATAATTTTACATTCACATTTAAGAGCTCACAGATTAAAAACTTCATAATCAATAAAGTACTTATTATTGTTTTTACAACCTAAAACTTATTAAAGAACTAATAATTTTCTAGTCTTTGTTTGAATACTTTTAATGAAAGGGAGCCCACTATCAACCAAGTCAGGCCATTTTATCTTGAAACAGCTCTATTATGAAAATAATATTCTTTGATCCAGAATATATTTCTCCATAACTTTTTTTTGCCTTATTTATACTTACTGCATATACTAACATTCAATCAAATTATCTTTTTTTTTTTTTTTCACTTTCTTCTTGGAGCTTTTTAGCATAGTTGATGTTAATCCCACATCAATAAGTCATCATTTCTGGACTAGTGCTATAAAATCAATATCTCGGTTTCACTGATAATACCTGTGAGAAGAATTAGAAAATAAACTATTGCCAATCAAGACTTCCAAGGATGTTGCTAAATTGCTGGCTGGTTAGACTTATATTCTGGTTGAGATTAGAGGTGCCATCTGGAGTAGTCAGGGAGCATAGATTAATGAATATTGGGAGGAATTGATAACTACTAGTTGGGAGTGTCAGATCTGATTAGTTTCAGATCAGAGAAGAGCCTGCATTGGCTAAAATTTGGGAGCTTTAAAAGCTAGTCCCTGGCCAGACTGGTCAGAACTCTAACCTTTAATTCTTCAGTGATGCCAAGAAGCTTAGCTTTTCATATTTTATAACAGCTTAATACATGGCTTTATATTCCCTATCTCCCTATCACTAATAGGGTTATAGAGATCATGCCTGTTCTTTCCCAGCCACTCCACACAAAGCCTAGAGTACCGTCCTATGCAGCAGGGTGGCCAAGGAGCTTGCTTACTCTTTCACAGGCAACAAAATCCATTTGTTCCTCCTACATACAGCTAAAGAGGAGCTAACAACAGACATCCACCAATACACCGGACATGTTGTTTTGGCAGAGGTGGAAAATCCCCCAACTCTCAAAATGCCATTCTAAAGCTGTCCCTCCACAGCTCACCCTCAGAATGGAATCGGGATTCCTTTAAGCCTTCTCTCTCACTTGTGTACCCCGAGCTTTGCTATCACAAAGGTAGGTGAACTTCCAGTCTCTAATCTGGCTCTGTCCCAGCACCTGGATGTCTTGCCTTTGAGTGAGGGCCAGCCAAGAATGAACTCAGTGGGAAAGGAAGTGCAGGGAGGGGAGGAGCGGGGCAGAAGCAGCCCTCCCTCCAGAGGTGACTGGCTCCACAGCTGTGCCAGGCTTCAAAGCCCTGCCGTGCCAGTCAAGAGGCTGCTCTGCCACATCTCCTCCTCCATGTTCCTGGCAAGGGAACTTTTAGTTATTTCCCCCCTCCTTCCCTTCTGATTCTAGGCCCAGTGTTTGCTAGTCTTGCTGCCAAAGATAAGCTCCAGGCATTCAGGAGGCCATACTTTAGACATATGAATAGAGCACGGACTAAGGGAGAGGGACAACTTGGCTTAGAAATTGTTTTCCCATTTGCCATCTTCTTCTTAGTTCACTTTGATGAGGCAACACAGTGCCCTTGGATTCATAAATTCTCAGGGTTGAAAATAACGAAAAACGTATGGAACCTAACCTTATTTAATCTTTGAACCCCATTTACTCCATTCCAGATCTGTCTTCACTCACCATTGACACAAAATTTATTGTCTTCCCAAGAAGTATCTATATTTGCAGACAGCACTCTTAGAATTCTCTTCTTCCATGGTCTTCATTGAAGACATGATGATGATCTTTTGAAAAGAAAAAAGTCAGAATTGTGGGTTGGTGTGGATGCTGTGGACAGGAATTTTGGCTCTGGCACTTGTACTCCAATCAGGAAATAATACAGCTAGGGCAGGCTTTCTTCAACTTCTGGTATGTTGAAAAAATAGAAAAACATTGGAATTTGCCTCTTTAGAGGACTAGAACTAAAAACAAAATGCTAAAGGATACGACTGTCTTTTAGAACTGTGCTGATTTAGTAATAGGGTGGGGGGTCCAGAAGAGATGATGGGAGACAGTAGGGTCAATCATTGCCTTCTGGAGAGGGCAGTTGATCTGATCTAGCAGACACGGTCTGTGCCATCTCGGTAAGGAGCTTTGCATGTTCACTAACTTTTACAATGCAAAACATGCACACTCTTTACCAGATAATAAATAGAAACAAACAACTCCCAAAGCTGACTAGGAAAAGAGGCAAAAGGGACAGTGAGCACAAGACAGATGACAGAAACAAAACATGGTGCAAAGCCAAAAGTGACCACTGGCTGTCTAAACCAGGGGAAGTCAAACCAAACTTGCAAGATAAGGAAAAGCATAATTTGTTATCATCTGAGAATAATTTGATCACTACTACACTGAAAATGAATGTAAAATAGGGATAGTCCCTGCTGCCTGAGAATTCAGCCTGCCAATTAGTAACCCGGGCAGGGGCAACATCGTGAGGTGCCATGTAGCTTTATGGATGTTCCCCTTTCTCTGGGAAGACACCTGTGGGCCCTGGTGAGGACATAATGGATAGTGAGTATCACGTCCTTCTCAGCACAGGAGGTGGCACCCATGAAGCCAAGGGCCAGGACTGCATGGGGGATTAGAGAATTGGCATCTTCCTTCTGTTTTTAAACCTTTTGGTGAGCAGCTGGGTACTGAGAAAATGAGCGGGTGATTTCAGATTTACGAAGCTGCATCCGGACCCCATAGG
Source organism: Loris lydekkerianus (assembly GCA_963574355.1). Taxonomy (NCBI): domain Eukaryota; kingdom Metazoa; phylum Chordata; class Mammalia; order Primates; family Lorisidae; genus Loris; species Loris lydekkerianus. The sequence goes on along the minus strand of CAUYPK010150231.1, from coordinate 1,135 downwards.
CAGAGCCTTTGAGAACAGAAGGTAGGAGGCTGACAGAGATAGGTAGGTGTGGGCATCTGAACCCAAAACACTAGCTCTGATTACATATGGACCCTTGAACCAGCTGCTAGAAAGGGTTGCCACAGTGCCAGAAAACAGTCCCTCTCTCAGTATGGAAAAGCCAGGTAGGGAATCACCATTTGCTTAAGATTTGTGTTGAATACATTGGTTCTTGAATTTAGAATGTAATTTAAAATTTCTACAGCCTATATACCTATAAACTTCTAGAATTTTTCTTTTGACACTGCTGCTCTTTATGAATAACAAATTCATTTACACCAGGTCTCCAACCCATTCTCCACCATTCCCTTCCTATGGCAACAAGGACAAAAAGAGAAGAAACCAAAGTAGGAGATGTGCAAAAATTCTCATACTGAGAAAGCAACATCACATTAATTATATAATAATCCCAGTACTTTCAAAGGAGTTTGGGACATTGAACTAGCTAAGTGGTATAAGTACTATTGTTCAGTGATATTGTTATTCCTCCCTTAAAGAGGATTACATTTTCTTATCTATTGACATTAAGCTTGGCCATGTGACTTGCTTTCTAAAATGAAATGCAAGCAGAGATGACGTGTCACATCTCACTCCCAGGCAGAGGCCTTAGGCCCAGTGAACAATCTGCCATATTCTATCTCTTTTGGCCAGGAAATTGTTTCAAACAGATGTCGCTCCTTTACTGTGGGTCGCTGGAATGAGGACAACGTAGAACAGAGCTGCAGCTGACCTGCAATGGACATGGACCATGAATGACAGAGGTAACCTTTATCATAAACCACTGAGCTTTGAGGATCATCCATCACATAGTAGCATAACCTGGCCTAAGATAATACAAAGAACATTTAGAGGCTGCACATCAACCTTATTTTTGAAATATATGTACTGCATATACTCAAGTATAAGCCGACCCCCTTAATTTTACCCTAAAAACTGGGAAAACTTAGTGACTCGCGTATAAGCCGAGGTGGAAAATGCAGCAGCCATTGGTAAATTTCAAAAATAAAAATATATACCCAAAACAATTACAATAATTGAGGAATCAGTAGGTTAAATGCTTTTCTTTTTTTTTTTTTTTTTTAGTTTTTGGCCAGGG